>JAYMTP010006911.1:0-11559 GCA_036897365.1 Geranium brycei | reverse complement strand
ACAGATATCACGTAAAACTTGATTGTACATATCGACTCAGACTCTACAACTAAAAGCTCAAGCTTTTTTTTTTTTTCGATCAAAATCTCAAACTTATTAGTTGAGTTTGACTCTTCTCTTTATATACACCCTTTCTATTTAATATTCTTTTCGTGTGGGATTTTATTATCTCAACATATGTTTAGGGTCTGCTTTGGTTTAGGTTTTTTGTTTTCAATGTTTTGTTTAAGGTATCTATTTAGGGCATGATATTAAATGTTTTTATTTAAATAATAGTAAATAAATTTTTGGTACTGATTTAAAATTTTAGTTTTCATTTCTGATTTTGTTGCTTGATGTTGTTATATGTGCAAGATCCAGGGGTTTCATCGGTGTCTAAGGGTGTAAACGAGCCGAATAGAGCTTCATTTGGCCAGGGCTCGGCTCGTGAAAAAAGTGTTCGGCTCAAACTTGAACGAGCTTATGCAATTAAGCTCGAGTTCGGATTGAAATAAAATAAACAAGCTCGAACTCGGCTCGATCCGGTTTGCTTAAATTTCAATACAAATATTCATTATAAATATTAAACAAACCGGCTCGCGAGCCTATCGAGCCTTGAAAGGTTAGGCTCGAGTTCGACTCGTTTATTAAACGAGACCAATCTTGAGCTTGAATTCAGCTCGAGCTCGAACCGAATATTTAAGGAACCAAGCTCGAGTGACTCGTTAAAAGCTCGGTTTATTTACATCCCTATCTGTGTCAATTCTTCATCTGCCACCACCAACGGTTTTTACTTGTGGGTTTGATTTATTTAGGATTTATGTTTGTGTTCAAAGTTCAACATGAACTTAGTTTATGGTCATCACTGTTTATTTGATTAAATATGTCATGTTTATGGTCATCACTGTTAAACATGAATAATGTTATGTTTATCAATGCTGTAGATGAATTATAAACATGATTAAATATTTCATGTTAAACAATCATAAACATGAAATAGTTGTTGTTCAATAGTAATTAGTCTATTGTTATTTCTGCTTATGTTCCATCTTTTATTGATATTCCTTTTTGAAGCTTGACATTTGATGCGGCTGCATCAATACTGTATTTATTGCATTATCCTGATCCTACTGAAGGTTTATTTTCTCTCTTGCATTGTATTTTTCTGATCTTTATGCCACATATGTCTTCACGGTGTTTCGAGTGTGCATGTATAGGTTCAGGTCAAAAATGGGCTAAAACGGAGCAACCTGAAAGCCGAGCAGAAAAGAGACCATGTCACGGCCCCATCTCACGGCCGTGACATCCCAAAAAGCCCCAACATGTCATCTGGACACATGGACCTAAAAGCTAGAAGCAAAAAGTGGAAAATTGAGCTGAAATCGGTAAAGCAAATCCTGAAACAAAGCTGAAACTTCTGAGTGCCATAGATTTTGCGTTTAAACTTCGTTTGGGGCCTATGATATATCAAAACGAACGGAATTAGAGTGAATTATAACTTTGAAGAATGAACTTTTGGCAAATTCTGACTTTTGGTAATGTCACGGACCAAAATGTCACGGCTGTGACATTAGGGCGTGACATGACCCCGAAATTTTCATTTTTCTGGAGCGTACGAAAAGCACGTCGGTGACCCATGTCACGCCCTGCCATGTCACAGCGTGACATTGGCTCGTGACATGGGTCTGGACATTTTATAAATTGACGCAGAAACGTGAAATAAGGGGAGCTTAGATTTGGGAAAGTTACCACACAAAGAGCTGCGACCTGAGACGTCTAAGGAGGGTTTGAGGCTTCGAGAGGAGGACGAACACTTGTTGAAGGCGGATCGTGAGTATAGGGATCGAAGGCATCGAAGATCGAGTCACGAATCAAGAGATTTGGCTCGAATTGACGGAATCCGACTCCACCGGAATAGGGTTTCGTTGTTCTTTCTTCTTCTCTTCTCTTCTTGAACTCGAATTAGAATGCTTTTTGGTTTTTGCACCATGATTGTTGACTAAACCCAATAATCATGGGTGCTAGGGTTTAATACATGAATTTTGAGATCTATCTTTAAAATTTGGATTTTTATGCATGTGTGCTTATGATTCTAGTTTTATTATGATTATTTCTTGTTGAGAGGTTGTCATAATCATTGTGTTGTTATGATGGCGAGTCCGAGAGAATCGTTGGATAACTGACAAGTAGAATCGTAGGGGGTTTGAGAGAACCCTTATCTAGTAATTGTTGTTTGATTGCAGAGTTGGTTAAGCCACTAGTTCGAGAGAATAGATAGTTTAGTCAACTCTAGGTTGGTTGGCGTCGAGAGGCGAATCAATATTTTTGTGAACATAGGATAGCACATTATTGCATGAATTTCCTTCTAGATTGATTAATTGAAATTGCCATGTATTGCCTAGCACCCATGATGCCTCTCTTTATTTGGTTATTCCTTTGATCGTTCGCTACTTACTTTATTCGCATACTTCACTTAAGCACTTCAATCACCATCTTAATCACTATATTTATATTTTTTTTGCATAGATAATTTGGAACTGAATTGTGAGTTGACCCATTATTGGTCCTTGTGGATTCGACTCTGTACTTACCAGGTTTATTAATACTTGTAACCACCGCGTGCACTTGCGTGTATTCGTGAGCTCGTAGACCACTGTCTACGGGCCCAACAAGTTTTTGGGCAATGTTGTTGAACATGTTGGACCCTGACACGTGTCGCACGCTGAGACAACGCGCGTCTCAGATCCGACGATTCTACATGGTTTGGACGTTTTACGTGGGTTTGTAGCCGAATGCACCCCTATATAATATTGTTTTCATAGACTTGTAAGAAAACATAGAGGTAAAGCTCTCTCTCTCTCTCTCTCTCTCTCTCTCTCGCGCGCGCTAGGAGGGTGCAAATAATGGGCCAACGAGCTGGTTGTGAGCTTGAACTCGTGTGTGCTGGCACGTCATCGGTGACGCGAATACTGCAAAAAAATTGGGGACCGAAAATCCGCCACATTTTTGCTTGGACCCTAAATTAATTCTCAACTAAATCATTTTCAAATTAATTTGTATTTAAAAAACAAATACGTTAATGCCAATAGTTATTAATTTCTCATAATTGAAAATGAAGTGATAATTACGTTATTTGACAAATCCAATGAAGAAAATTGGTAAGATTTGTCTTTTCTTTTCCTTCTAGAGTTTCAGATTCACTATTCCATATAAATATAAACTTACCCTCTAGGCCGAATAAAAACTGGAAAACACTAATCGTCATCTCTCTGTTAGATTCATGTCTATTTGATTACTGACTGTACACGGTTAGCGTTAGTGTTCACCTACATCTATCGTTGTGTTCCACAAACGATTTTTCATACGGAACAATAAATGTTATAAAAAAAGTGGACTAATGCACCTCGACAAAAATTGTTCTCGTCTCCATCTTTCTTTCTCGTACCAATTCCAAGTTCAGTTATATTTTATTTACGTTTGTTCGTATTGTACGATCATGATAAAATAAGTGTTATTTTCAATCTACTTAGCATCGTTCAATTTGTTTCTGTATTGTATACATGAATGTTTGATTGGATTGTTTATTTTACATTTATGCACTAATCCCACATCTAACAATAATAATATTAAATTTAATTAAAATAAAATAGTGACAAGAGAAACTAATGAACCGCATTTGCACATGCATGACGTTGTTGACCTCAAAATGGTTACTAAGTTCAATTCCTCTTGATTGCGTGACATGCTCAAGAAGAAACAAGAGGTAGCTCGTGCGCACAAAGACTAAAGTTTACGCCGTCTACAAGTTTTAATTGCCCCTCCCAAGAACATATTCATATAATTTATTTATTTATTATGGTATTAAATATTATATTCTTGATTTTTATTTGGTGGCTATTACTAGCTAGTAATCGATCGTTGCTTCTAAATATGTAATAAAATTCTCAAAATATATTAGATTTCATGAAAGTTGATAAAAAGATCGCTCGCTATACGATAAGGTTGTCGGCTCAAGAATGAGAGTTAAGGTCTTGGATCATGGGCATTTTATGGGATCATGTGAAGAAAAGCTCTGAGTTCTATGTCGGTCATTATCTTCAGGACAAGCTACGATCCCTAGGCTTCTAGGGCTCCCCTAGCTTTCCAAAGGAAATAAAAATAAAAATAACTTTGAGTTTGATGTCTCAACTAAATGTTAATTAAATAAGGACAATATTCATGTGTTTATGGATGTTAACATATTTCATAATTATGTATAAACTTAATTAAGATAATTTAGAATTCTTGTCATATACAATATATACAGAAAAAATAGTTCAATATATAATTTGTGAGTGAAAGAAACATATATCAAATGAATCAAAATTATACTAATAATAAAATGTTTTCTACCTTTAATAAAAACTGTAAGATCAATAATAACGGTTAATTTATCTTTTTTCTTGATCTAATAATATTTTTGTATTGAGCTTGAGCTTGGCTCAATGATAGGTTAAAGAATATTTAAAAAAAAGTGGTATAATAATTAAAATCAAATAATATTAAAATATATTCAATAAAACGAAAAGGCCTTATAGGTAAGTGAACTCTTTTCCATCTCTAAGTCAATAAAAATTATTTGGTTGATAATGAAATGTGACATTATTTTAGCTAATTTTTTGATGTAGTATTAAAGATTCAACTATATATATAGTTGGGCGAAGATATTGGTTTCAAAAATGGATTTATTGATATAGGCACCAACTTATTTCAACACCTAATTTGTGTTAATTAAACAAGTCATTAATTGGGTAGTTTTGTATTAGGCCTACCCTTACACGACTAGTAATTTCTGCTCACATGTCACCCTTAATTAGGGCATGTCCCTCTATTCTACACAAGGGCCGACTTTCAAGGTTAAGTCTGCCCCTAGCCACTCCCTTAAATTAATTTAATTATCTAATTTCAATGATTAATTTCTAATAACACGTCTAGTTAAATAAATAACTACAGAAAGAATGAACACTGAAATCTCGATTATAATGATCTTGATATTATTCGTAAATAGTATTATGTATGTTGATCAATTATTAATATTTGATTGATGATTTAAACAAATTATGAAGAAGATAGATATAGAGAGGGCATTGACATTGTGGAGCCTCTCTAGAGGTGTTGTGTTGTTAGAGTGAATAATTTGATGGAGACCCATATACCCCTCTTCCTTCAATTGAATGACAAGAGTGGTGCAACAACTCCTCAAGACCATATTAATTTCTCCTTCTAAATTGAGTAGGAATGGTGTAGATTATGTGACTTTTTGGCTCAATTTAGATCCAAATATACGTTGGTTTATAACGTGTGTAATCTTTCAAAAAAAATTTAACCATCATATTGCTTGTGGTCATCATTGTGATGTTATGCATTTTCAAACCTAAGGAAGTTATTAATTTGGTTATCAAAGTCTATTGATTCAATATACGACTTTATTATAAAATATAATCTTAAAAAACATTGTATTATTGAAATAAAGCCAAAATAATTAAGATTAGTACTGCATATAGGGTAGCTCGCTCTAGCACAAGAACGATACAATGACTACACTTCCATGTTTAATCACGACAAAAAATAGTTATCTCTTCAATCATAGGTATAGGTTGTGGAATATATATCATCACCCCTTCAAAGCATATCTATCTCACATTTTACATCTCAACTTCCAAATATTAACAGCTAAATATAAATGATGAAATTGGTTTATTGTAAAATATAAAAATAACCCACAATATTTTGTTCTTGAACACATATATAGATATAGATGTGTGTATATATATTTGCATAAATTATTCATGGAAAAATCTATACATAATTATAAACTATATGTGAAGTATAACAAGAAAAACAATAATAATAAAAACTCCCTCAACTCTTGCCATCTAAATTATCAAGGCCTTGAGAAAGTATCGAAAGTGGACAAATCAAAAGGACTCCAACTCACACCACTCATCACTAAATTTGGCTCATCGGGCTCAATTCCCAAGAGTTGACTTGTAGAAGAAGATGATTGCATTAATGCATGACCATGACCATGATGATGCACCATAGACGATGGTGCTGAGTTTGACCACAAACTCTCTTGATCTTGATGATGATGATGGTGATGGTGGATTGAACCTACCTCCTCCCCCGGAAATGGCGGGAGCCCAAAACCCTCATATCGCTGGTCATGATGATCAAGAACCGAGTCCAACTCGCCGAAACACCCCAACTGGTTGCTCCCGTCACTGAGCTGACCCGTACCCGAGTCCAAATCCATACCCGGCAACCCTCGAGCCGGGTCGAACCCCACCGGAACCTCAACAGTAACACCCTCATCGACCACGCCGACCTTCTTGTCGTCGGAGGAGCTCAAGAAATTGGCGTAGACGAGGGCGAGATCAATGTGGGACCCACCGGGCAACAAATTATCCGACCCGTCCGCTCGACCGGGCTGTCCGGTGGACGACGCGTAACTACCGGACTTGTTGACGATATTGATGTTGTCGCGGAGGGACTTGTTGTTGCTGTTGCCTCTCCGATTCTTCCGACAGCCGCCGCCGACAGGGACGTTGCGGAGGGACCCACCTTTTGTCCAGTACCTCCGGCAGCCCTTACAAAAGTACCTCGGCTGAGTCAGGCTGTAGTTGTTGTAGTAACAGAACTTGGTGTTGGAAGACCCGCACCGAGGGCAATTCGGAGATATCTCCACACTAGGCTGCTTCCACGCTCGCTCCATATTATCAAACATATATAAATATATAACTATAAACTATATATATTTCTCTCTCTAAATTTAATTTTTTTAGAGAGAGAAAGTGGAAAGTGGGAGGAGGGTTTGGGTTTGGAGGAGGAGGAGGAAGAAGAAGAAATAAGGGTCAGCGTCAGTGGGTTGGCTAGTTATATGGTAGTGGGTGCACGTGAGAGGGAGTGTGTGTAGGCAATTTCGGTTGCGGGAGAGGAGGACAGGTGTCACGTCACTGCCCCGTAGGCTGATACGAGGTGTCGGTATCTTGTTCGGGGCACGTGGCGGGATGGGATTGGAGGGGGTGATGGCGGTTTGGGAAGCAAAGTCGTTGGGAGTGGCGATGTGGAGGGACAAAGCCACCTGAAGCTGAATAAACATGTACATATGCTCTTTCCAATCCTAGGGATGTTATGTCCTCATCGGAAGCAAAAATCTTGTTAAATTAAACACTTTTTAGACATGAATAATACTCCAAGTTCCCATGTATATAGTTGTTTCAAATTCTCCAAAAATTCACCTCCTAACACTTTAACATGGAAATGCTGTGTACTTCTCAATTAAACCAAACCATCAATGTTTTTACAACCTATCACCCTTGATTACATGAATTTAGCCTATGAATGAGCATGATCCTTGGATCAATAGTCAATGGAAAAGTGTAAAATGAAGAGAAAAGAATAGAGTGACAAAACCTCAAGAAGTTGAATTCATGAATCTATGGAGTTCCTTCTTCAAACACGGGTCGTCAGACTAATTCCCTCATCCGTATAACTCAAAATTGTCTTTTGAGCCTTCAATTCCTTGTCACAAGTCTCGATATCGCGAAACCTCTCTAGAGTCGTTCTCTTCCTCCCAAACGTCAGATCATGAGACTAACTAGGGAAATTTGTTTTTATTTTTCTAAGAAATTGATATGTCGCGGCCTCATTAAAAATGGTCACGGTTGTGACACAACATCGTGACATGCCTTTGCCTTCGCTGGTCGAGAACACAACCATGATAATTGGGGGCGTCACGACTTTTACATGTGATTTTTTCACAATCGTTACACCTCATTGAGACATGGTTACGATCACGAGGTCTTGTCACAGGCAGACTCATGACTTGGTAGCACCATGGCACGACCGTTACTCTTGGCTATCATTAAGACTTTGGTTATAAACACGGGTTTAGGAAAAATTGTATTAGTATAACAATGATAGATCATAAAACAATCCCTTGGGTTATGAGCCAAATTTAATAATATGGAAAGATGTCGTGCCATGGTATACGGGTTATTAACTTGAAAGTAGTTTTTCCGGTTGGACTGATGTGACGGTCGTGTTCTGGTGTCCCCTAAAGTTAATACAATAGTCCCTATGATGCACGCACGTTTGCACAACTCAATACCAAAGAATGAACCAAAATTTGAGAGATCTACTCATAAGTGGAATTGCATTAAGGTGTTGTAGTCCATGAATAAATCGATTCTCTTTGATATTCTTATGTAGAATAAAGGGATAAAGATAAAGAGACTGGTAAAACAAAAAAAATGATTAAAAGGGCCAATAATAAGGATTATGGGGGAGGTTACTCAAGATATTAAGGTCATGTAACCTCTACGAGAGGAAGACAGAAAAACTTTTGAGAGATTATTCCAAGAATGGGGTTTTCTCATGGGTGTGTTCACGGCTTGATAGCGCCATGTCATGACCGTGACGGAAGTCATAACACTTAAATATGCTATTTGTCTGTTGTCACGGGCTTCTTTTGGTTCGTTGTCACGGTAGTTGCACTTAGTCGTGACATTCTCTTCACTCTCAGTCTAATGTCACAGCTTGTGATCACGATATTGACTCGTGGTTGTCGCATCAACTTGATACACAACCTCTTGTAACAACTAACTCTTTAAAGGTGTCACAATTGTTACACCTTAGTCGGGACAAGGAATCCCAAATCCCCTCCCCCTCCAAAATTGTTCCAAATACTTCTGAATAACCTAGTCTTGTATCCCAAACATTAGAAATTTTGAAAAGACGTAGAGGTTCAACATTAGACAAAACGAGAACAAATTAAACTAAAAGTACAGGTTATAATTAGGGGAATAAACAAGACGAATCGATCCTCACTTTAGCACGACTGAGTTTAGCTCGTGAAGAAAATATTAAGCTCGAGCTCGAACGAAGTTATACAACTAAACTCGAGTTCAGCTCAAATAAAATAGAAAAGCTCAAGTTCGGCTCGATTCGGTTCGCTTAATTTTCATACAAATATTCATTAAAAATGAAATAGGTAATAAATAATTCATTAAATATTAAACGAGATAATATATATTATTACGTAAATAATTTTGAATACATTTTTGTATATTCAGTTACTAATAGCTAGCCTAAAGACTAGGAACAGTTTGCCTAAAGAATAGAAACAGCAAACTAATCAACATCTTGTATTCTTGTATAAATTCATTTGAGAATAGAGTATTCATCACAGATTAATTTCCTTTACAAGACAACTTGAGATTGACTCGACTTGATTCGGAGCGTCTAATTCTATTATAAATATTTATTAAAACTTTAAAAACATATTAAATATGAATATATGATAAATTAAATTAAACAAATCGGCTCACGAGCCTATCGAGTCTTAAGGTTAAGCTCGAGTAATAAATGAACCCAATCTTGAACTTTAATTTGGCTCAAGGTCAATTATACCGAACTTGAACCGAATATTTAACGAACGTGACTCAAAGGGTTCAATTCAGCTTAAACTTTTAGTTAAATTGGTCGTTTAATATAGTATTACATACCGTACCTCGTGAATACGAGTTCAAATTCCAAAACTTGCAAATTATATTTCATTCACTTTTTCTCTTCTTTTTGTAAAAGTCCTCTAAATTGAGATGCAACGGCGCGCATCACCCATACACGTTAACGCACATAATGAATTCTCAAATGTAAATGAATAAAAAAAATCGTGTGTCGCTTGGTTGAGGATAAATCTGGATGGGTTCTTGTTTGGGGGTCCAAATGAATAATTTTAGTACTATTTTGAAGCTGTATTTTATTTCTTTCAAAAATGTAGCGCAGAATAACCTATTGGAAACTAGGAGAAAAATATTAAATATTGAAGAGATAATTTGAGAAAATCATGACAATTCTAAGTACTTCTCAAGAAGGGAATGTCGCTTGGGAAGGTAGTTATTATGAGTTGCACTGAATCGATCTCTCTTGGATCATGAGCTTCTTGGATCATGCGAACCAACTTAGTTTACTCACAAATATTTAAATTTCGATGCCAATTGTGATATAGATCCAACCAAATAGATAATGTATAACTGCTACATTGTTAATTAATTGAGTCACTAGTTATCCCAAAATAATAGATAAATTATAGAATATAAATTTGATTTCTATGATACATTATGGTCACACTTTATTAAACTTTGTAATACTTTTTGTTTTAAAATGACGAAATTACTCTTTAGTAATTTTCAAAATGATGTTCCTAAAATACTATTAAGTGGTGATTCTCGCCTAAACCCTAAACACAAGCTATCTTCAATAAACCTTCAGTTCACCTAGAGAAAAACTCTTTTAAATTCACTATTTTCAATCAACCCGCTTACAACTTCGACTATCTTATCACTAATGGCAATCATAAGTTCGAGAATCGTAAATGCAATGAATTGACGAAATTAGGAATTCCTATGATTGTGAAGGCAAGAAGGTTTTCAATAAGAAGTAGCTGGCGATGGAAACATAGCCGAGGCACGGTCCACAATGATCTACCAAATTTTATTAAGCTTATCGAAACTCAAAAATGCTTCACTCTTTTTTATTTCCTTTTATGGGAGAAAGATTTTATCACCGTATGTGTACATATGTAACCCTTGTCAATTGGATGATGGAAACACCCACCCCGCTTTCGAGAAGGTGTGGAACTACTCACTCGCCTTGAAGATGTTGAGATGGCGTTGACTTTCAAGCCGAACCTCGAAATGATTGAGAATAAGTAAGGAATGACTTTTAGATTGCATGAAAGCCCAACTAATAGGGGGCTGTGATGGCACTGAATGAACCCAATGTTTAAAGAAACTCAACGTGAATAAATAAATGTGTGTAAAAAGATCACCAAGATCATGCCATGTATGTCAATTAAGATGTTGTCGAGTGGGCCGGAGAATATCAACACCTGAGAGCTCATGTAAGGTATTGAGGACACTTGGCATGCATCTTCATATCACTACTAGAGCTTCTCCTTCAACGTGCCCCGACCCGCCAATAATCCAGTTTCCAGCAACCTGACACCGACACCGTGGGGAAGACGTTGTAACTCCAAATGGACGACGATGATGATGGGCCCAATTCTACATCTAGGGTTTCTGAATTTGATCCGATAATATCGAATCATTTACAAAATTGCTAGAAAATATCTCCATAAATCATCGTTCTAGGTGGAGGCCCCAACTCTAATGCTGAAGTCGGCATTAGAGGATTTGTCGATGGAGAGAGACCAGTTGAAACTCTAGACAGTTTGGGCTCCAAGAGTATGGAGCCCTTGAGTAGTTTTAATTGATTGTATCGATATTGGAGAGGATGAGTTTGAAGACGAAGAGGCTGAGCTTCAAGAGTTTCAAGATCTTGAAGATCCTCAAAATAAAGAGAGTGGACTTCAAGAACTTTAAAAGGAAGAGGAATATAAGAGGAAGGAGAGCAGACAATATGGTAATTCTTTCAAGGGATAATGACACTTTGTTACACTTAACTATAGCGAAATGACACTTTCATACCCTAATTATTTTTCTCTCTCTTTTAGTACCTTGACAATTTTTTTTTGAC
>JAYMTP010006910.1:0-11560 GCA_036897365.1 Geranium brycei | reverse complement strand
TTAACGTTATTTTGGATTGAAAACTGAAAACGGGGAGTCCTCAAACTCGACGGGAAATCCTTTCCTTCATTAGAAATGAGGGAATCCCGCCCCGTTTATAACGGGACGAGATTTTCAAATCCGCTCTAAACCTGCCCCATTATCATCTAAACCTGCCCCATTATCATCCCATTCATCAACGTGTAGAATTAAGCATAGAAGATTGAAGTATAGTATTAGCCATCAACTATACGCATGCTTTTCCTAGTTTTTATAACTTTCTTGGGAATACTTCTGGACATGGATTTTAACTGTAAGTGACTGTGAGACACATCATATTATCTATCTTTCTCTCCACTTTGAATGAAATCTGCTATCATGACAAAAACAATTATTGTCATAGTCAAATACATAGGTGTGGTGTCGATCAAATACATATTAATACACCATTTATTTGCGTGATCTAAAGGTTAAAGAATTTAAACGGTAAGAAAAATATAAATAAATTAAAACCTTAAGTAGACCGCCCAAGAATATTTGGGCAGTAAAGAATTCTATGTGGACCTTTACCTTCCTCAAGACCCAACGTTAAAGGAGACAGTAGAATTATAGCCAATATATAAATTTTGGATCAACAAATAAGTGGCAATAAAATGAATAACATAATTATTTTTAGGGGTGGACACTTTAGACTTGGAGTCATTCTCGAACTAAGAATCAAACCAGACTGAAAACCAAAAAATGAAATTGTGCGGTTGTGCTTATTAATTTAGTTTTGATTTTGAATTTGAGAGAGTCATTTAATTCTAGAGTGGTTCTCATTTTCAAAACTCCGAAACATTCAATGTGGATCATACTAGACCCTATGGACTCCATATGGGCCTTTACCTTCCTCAAGGCCCAATAGTATAGGAGGTAGTAAAGCTATGGCCAGTGTATAAATTTTGGACCAGGCAAACACACGACAGTGAAATGTAGTTGGTCTTAGTCCCGGAGTCAGATAAGGTTGTAATGTTTGGGAATTTACCCCAAGCATTACCTAATATGCATGCATACCCAGTATGTAACCAACCCCAATCATGAACTAAGGATGGCAAAAATCCCTAAATATGACGAGTAGGGAACGAAGATCACTAAGTCCACCACGAACTTACCCCGTTGTCATCTTATAAAGAGACATACTCTGAGCTCGACGTGAAACTGACATCTCAACCCAACAGAAAGTAGGGAACGAGATCACTAAATCGACCCCCATTGTCATCCCTATTCTGAACCAATTGTTTAACCCCTCACAAAATGTATAGGACCTCAAAAACCCCAATCCCATATTTACCTGATTTCTCAACCAGATCCAGCATATATATATGTACCTGTAAAATCAAAGAGCTTTGCCTCTAAAAGCAGCAAATAGAATGTGGCATGCAATTTCCACAAACTGCTGCTTCTAAAAGATGATAATATACAAGTCCAAAACCCAAAATCCATTATATAACTGCGGCTGTCTTGGTAAACACACATAAAATCATCCATCAGCTCAACTTATTATACTATAGAGACAATTGTTTTTTTTTATGTATGAAGCTATGCACATATCGCATATTCACCTCGTCCACGAGCTTTGGAATTGGCTTTCCACCATTTCAAGAAGGCATGACGACTTCTTCCTTCCCATAGATACGCTGCAGTTCCAGGGTTGCTGCTTGGAATGACGCTGTTGAGAGAAAAAGAACAGAAAAACTGTGAGACAGTGAAAACGAGAAAGGATATACATTTTTGCTGCAGAAAACAAATCTTCGATTGCTGACCATAAAAATTTTCGCAACTGGTTAGAATATAGCAATACATATTTTTAACTTCTCCAATATATGAGCAGTGCTTACAGAACTTAGAAACGGAGATGATAACTAATTTTCAAGACGTTTTATTTGCAAGTAGAAAGCAAGAATGTGTCTCTGAACCAAGCAGGTATTTTACCTACTTAAATGGTAAATATTTGTCTTCAAACTGTAATTAAATAATATTACAGGATTTCCTATAATTTTATCTTACCTTTCCAAGTACGGAAGTTCTTCTGATTAACAGGAGAACCTGTTATGTTTTGAATGGCATCAAATAGTTCTTCCTGAGGAGTGGTCTTCAGCTCTTGAACAACAGCATATATGGTTTTTCCATTCTCAAAGTAAATGTGATTATTTGGGTGCTTCGTCTTGCAACCAGCATGACGCTCAAACTCGTAAGCATTAAGAGCCTGCACAGTGCAAATTGATTTCAAAGGTCATGAACACAAACTGAAATCAACCAACTGAAAAGACAGCAAATTTCCCGTGATTTGCAAACCTTTTTGAACTGGCAAACGTTGCAGCCACACATATACCCAGCGCCCTTTATAATTCCATGAAGGTTTTTCTGGCAAGCATATCATTGAAATCATCTAAATGTTAGAAACGACCAATGACACAAAGTCTGTAACCTAATAAAAAACAGCATTACATAAGGCCTTACCTCCCGTGACCAGGAGACATACTTCACACGAACACCGTCATACATACCAGTTGATAGCAAGCTTTTAACATTAGCAGGAAAGTTGTTTGGGGGAAGCTTCTTAGACTTCTTCGGCTCCTTATTCTTGGAAGAACTATCAGCTTTGGGATTAGTTTTTGGAGTGCTGTCAATGACTGTTTCAACATTTGATTCAACCAAATCCGTTTGGCCTGGTTCTTCTGAACTTTGTGCCACGTTCTGAGAACTCATCGGCAAATCATAGTTCCTAGTGATACCATCAGAAGGATTTATCTCAGGTTCATCATGAAAGCCTCCAAAAGAAAAGGAATTGCTATCATCCTTGCTGCAAGTATTCCCCATAGATACAGTATTTGAATCTTCTTTGTCATAGGTTGAACCAATTGGTGCCTTACCAAGATCCTGCTTGCCATACGTCTGACCTGTAGATATGATATTATCACTCTTACTGTAGCATGAACCCATTATCATAAAATCCTCATTCCCTTTGCTATAGGAAGGAGCCATTGACATCACATTGTTAGGTCCCTTCCCAAACAACTGCCCAATAGATGCGAAGTTACCATCCCCATTGTCTAAGGGATGACCCATCAATAAGTTACTCTCATCTCCATTGATATAGCTTTGACGCATCGCTGTGTAGTGGCCTTCTCCCTTGTTGTAGGCGTGACCAATTGAATTGAAGCAATCATCTCCGTTGCGAAAGGTAGGGGCCATTGAAATTGTATTGTCATCTCCATTACCATATGCCGGGCCAAGTGATATGGTATTGAAGTCAGTGTCGCTGTAGTTAGTACCTATTGTAATGGTACCATTATCTCCCCTGCTATACGAGTGCCCTATTGAGACATGCATCCTATTGCCAGAATCCCTAACTTCATTGACTCTGACTTTTCTGATTCCACCAAAGCTGAGATATGACGAGGGTTCACCAACATGGGTCAGAGATAAACTTACTGAAGGATTCTTTAACAACTGGCCTTCAAAATCCTTTCTCCCCATATTCATATTTTCATTGCCCGCAGATGAGTCATTCGCATCAACTAGATTGATGGTCCGTACAGACTCAAGCTCAGATCCAAACAGGCGATTAGAGAATTGCCCTGGTATTGGCTGAAAATTGGAAGCATTATTATCCCATGGAGGAACATTCATATTGGAAATTCCTGACATTGGCCTGCTATTAACATCTTCTGTCACTTGCTTCTTCTTGCTTGATAACTCTGTCCCGTTGGCATCCAACAACCACTGACAGCCGCGCTTAGATTCCACTCTTGAGGAATTATTGTAAGCCATTTCACTATTTGTCAGACAACCTCCATCCCTATGCATCCAAAAGCGTTTTTGCTCCAAAGCCTGTCAAAATCAATTTCTTAGAAAATTTTATCGAGTGACAATAAGCTTGGCAAATAAAAGTTGTTTATTAACACAAAATATAGTTTCTCGTGCAATAGAATACAGTTCAAAACAAAAATACTTCTCCGAGAAACAAGTCTATAATACGATAAATATATTAGACTTCGGAAAATGAATATTTATTGTCTGGAACAGTAAGGGAAAAGATTCAAAATTATATTACTCATCCAAGGAAGGCTAATCAGCATACATGGACTGATTCCACAATAAGATTTAACACGTATATATAACAACCTAATAGCAGCAGATGAAACAAATATCCTCTATAAAAAAAATCATTGCAACATCCAGATCTCGATTGTAAAAAAGCCCATGAGTAGTAAGTAAATGCATTGCATTTAGTCAAAGGAATATAATTTTGTTGCACTTTGAGACATCAATTAAAAAAATTAATTAGAAAAGGAGCACAAAATTGGTCTGTCTTGTCAATGCATTGCGCATCCTAAAAGAATATCAGATATAAAACATTACTACCATATATTATTTATATAGAATATATTAAATCTTTGATCACAATTTAGAACATATCTAAATAATAATTACTTGTAAGTTGCCAAATAGAGGAGCATATTACATTATGATGCACGTCCGTGAACATGTATACTACATAACTTGGTGTGCAATGCACAAGACGTAGGTTTAGCTGGTGCGGCATATTGGACTGTCATATACTTAAGAATCTTCACATTTTTTAGTGTTGTAAATTGATCCAGGAAAAGTGAACAAAAGAGGGCTAATGGATCCTTCTTTTCGGAAGATTAGAAAGTTGTTTGTTACTCACAAACTCTATGCCCCCTCCCATGCACCCAACACACTCATACATGCGAGAAAGCTTAAAGTTTGTATATATAGGAACTTGTGAAAATACAAGAATTTAAGTTGCTTTGAACCCTAATCGAAAGGCTCATATGATGGGTTATTAGCTCAACGGTAGAAGTTGCCCCTTATAATTGCTTTTGTTATGCCTAGGTTGAGAGATCTCTTCTTTTTTTTATCGGCAATAATTATTTATTAAAATTAAGGGATCTCAAGTCTAACAAAAGAAGACTAAAACACATGTGGGAAAAAATCCTAGTCTTAAAAGTAATAATGCAGCTCTACCATCCGAGCCTAGCAAAGAAAAAGCTGAATGATGCATACTCAACAGGGTCTCCTCGGGTGTGGAAAATTCAGGGCGAAAGACTTTGGCGTTACGAGCTACCCAAATATGCCAAAGACAGAGGAAGCATAAACGCCACCACGACATTTGACCCGATTGGACATGACAAAGAGAATCCCAACTTTCCAAAATAGGTCCCACCCTATCTTGAAGCACCGCCTCGATTCCCCCACCCCCCCCTTTTTTAGGATTAGAGTACACGGCTTTCACGCTCAAGAGCAACTGAAGAGAAGGTGGGAGCAATCTTCAAAGCAAGATAAGCAAAGAACACAGAGGCACTGTCTGATTGGGATAAACACCCCACGAGCCACGTGAATAGTTCAATGAGCTCGTTCTACTCAATTACGGGTCATGTGGTTTGAGCAAAGGGCCCTCGTAGCGGAGTCTAATTAAATTTGAGAGTTGAGACATAATTTATTATACGCACGTACCAAACAACTTTCCTTTCTAAGAAATTTCGAGCCTTTTTCACGACTTCTAAGCACGGACACTTCAAATTATTAGGTTACTATTTTTGTAGAGGTCAACAATTAGTTATTCGATATCCCCAACGATTCACACGAAATAAAATGTGTAGAAATGATTGACCTTTTCCATTTAAAGGAATTCGGGGAGTGTGATGTTGAATGCAAATAGGAAAGAAAAGCAACTCATAGTTCAACTTATTTTCATTCGCTCAAATCTAACTTTTGAAAAATCATGTTGTCTACTAAATTGGGTTAGCTTCGCACAAATTGGAATTCATGATTTGCATGACAATATTTTGAATGAACCCCCCTTTTAGATATGATATCTTATGGAGGGAATCAAATGTATAATTGTTCGTGTGTAATAGGTTATCATAATTGTGTCTGTTTTTCATATTAAATGGTGACCATTATTGGCGTCGAAGCCTTTGTAAGTTGACTTCTTGTAGGAAGTGGTCATACACTATGCCTCTTCTATTGGAGCAATGGATGTATTGATAGGCAAACTATAGTGCATCCTCAAACTTTCTTTTCTTGAATTAGACAAGTGCCCTTAGTTGGTAAACGCTAGGGGGATAAGCGATAACCTTTTTAATTACGCCGGTCATCAAGGAATTGAACCTCTCTAAGTATAGAATGTTATCCGGCCGATTTCACTTTTCTTTAACAATGAAGGTTGGATTACATTTCTCATTGCATAACTCTTTATCAAGATTTCATTCGTAATTGGATTCAAACCCATAACTATGTTTAATAATCCATTAAGGGTTGGGCTATCTTCTAGTACATATTATGATCGTTTGGAATCCAAATGTCTAATGAGTCATTTCTCTTACTAATTTGGATGGCCTAGATATGATTTGGCAAAGAATGACTTCATCTCGTTGAACATGAAAAAAAAATACTCATCATTAAAGGTGTAAGAGTACACATCATGAATGGATATGAGCTACATGGTTCACATTAATAAGAACCAAACAAAGAATTTTCATTAGATCAATAAAGGGATAAAATTCAACGTGGAATCATAAACAATTGAATTTTCACAAAATTTATGACAATTCCACGAAAAAAGTCATTTATAGAATATGTTCTCCGAGAAAATAAGGTGTTTTTATTGTTTGGTTATCATAACAAGATTGTATTAGGAAAATTGCATACTTCTCGGAAATTTATTTCCCCCCAAAGAATGGAGCATTGATGAAGAAACCTTCCCAATTCAATCTTACAAATGTGTGCATCTCCCCGTTTCAATTCGAAAATGTTGGAAATTATGCTAACCCTAATTTGAAAAGATTTATATAGAATCTTCTTACCCTATAATTACCCCAATTCCTATGTATCCATAACTATTATGTAACGCTTTGTGCTAATTCAGTGTACAATAGGAAGTATCACGAAAGGCACAACTCCGTAATATTTAAGATTATAATGATTAGACAAAGTAAATTATCTTCCCATTTGCATTTCTTGATTCTTCACAATAGTGTCTTGTCGGCTCATGTAGGATGATGCAAAGACATTTTATGTCTTCTTTCGAGGAATTTTTTTGAATTTTCACTTAATTTTTTCCTAGTTTTCTTAGTTTTTGGATGTATTTTATACTTAATGCACTCACGAGGTAATCAAACATAAGGTTGGAATTCAAACAAACAACTCTATAAGTTGGCATCTCTTTTTTACCGGCAAAGAAAAACTTTATAAATTAAAAAGGGAATCAGATTCCCAAGCTGGAAAGACAAACTCCACATGACGTACACTGCAATGGAAAACATTGAACAGAAAAAAGGGAAAAAATGGAACAAAGTAGAAAAATCACGAAGCAATCCTGAAGAGAGGTGGCGTGATCAGTTTGGATCTTTTCAATGGAAAGGATCATGTCTTTATCACTGCTTGTTGAAGTGAACCCCAATAATTTACAGAGATCCCAAGGTTTGGAAGCGCTCTCTATGGAGGTGGCTTTGATTGGGGGATTAACCGTAGAAACGTTTAGAATGTCAAGCTAAGGCTCTGGGACCAAGGTGGAAATTGTAACAATCTTTCGATCATGCAAAACAGGTTACCAGCGGCAATAAACTTTCAACATACTATTCTTGAATTTTTTGAACAAGGTAGTGATATGAACTACAAGGTCATCTGCTGAGCTTTTCAAATTATCATCGAGAGCATTGGTATTAGATACTGAAACGGGAGCGGCCAATTCCATGAAATAAGGGGAGCCCAAATGTTGGGGCCCAAAATTGAACTTGGATGGCTCAAGCCTGTGAGTGGCATCCATAAATTGAGGCACGGATAGGTTGGCATCTTGACTGCTAACCAATATAGTATGTTTCCTTAATGTTGAACTTGAGATTTGTATTTATTTGTGATTGTTTTACATTACAAGGGGATCTCTCCTTATATAGGAAGAGAGAACATTCTAGATAGAACAGGAGGATAATCTAGATAGAACATTCTAGAATTGCGCTTAAATGGCATGGGCATATTCTAACACTTGACTAGTAAGCAAGACTAGATTCTTGCATTATACACGAGGTGGGAACTTAAAGACTTGTTTGAAATTCCTCATGATCACTCAAAGATACAAATAATTTCTTAAATTAGTCCAACTCTCTCAATTTGGGAACAACGTTGTTCGAACAAAATTGTTTAGATTCTCAAATTTGATCCACTACCATCTCTCGTAGGTTTCTTCTTACTGCTTACTCGACAGCTCTTTTATCTCTTACTGAAACCATCTTCTATAATTGTGTCGGTCCATTCATGGCTACACTTCATAGGCATCAGAGCAGTGGCATCAAGTTCTTTGCACCAGAAGAAACTTGGTCATACATTAACCAAATTCTAAAGAAAAGTTACGCAATTGCCCGCATAGTCCCTTTCTAAATTCTAACACAGTTTTGTCATTTTGTAAAGTTGGCAGAGGGAATGGCTATGAATTACATGGAAAGGATGAGGATTGCAGTGTAAGGATTAGAAGAACACTTTTGCCCTCACTCGAAAGTTATGGTATGGGGATCAAAAGGAGCTATTAAGGAAGGCCGGGCACAATTATGGGTTGGAACCCTCATTCAACCCTATAGAGTTGATGAAGGAAGAACAAGGCACTAAAGAACTCATAAATAAACATGACACACTTGAGGGTGAAATAATTAAATTTGATTTAGCAGACTTATGAGGATTGAAGAGCTGATCTCTATTGTTGATTACCTTCCTTTTGACTTAATGCACAGATTCTTCCACTCCAAAGTGCTATTAAGGAGAAGTTAATTTACATTATTTAGTCTTCTGCCTCCTCTCGTTCTCTCTATCAACAGATAGATGGAGACTAGTGGAAACAGCTGAGAAAAGATTATTTGAACTTCAAAACCTATCATACTTGGAGGGGTGGGTATAGTGCCTAAAATGATTAAGAACTACTCGGAGGGCACGTACAATGCATAAATCGATGGTAAATTAGCGGTTAGTAAAAGTATAAATTAATTAATCATGTGAAGTAGTGGCTAGTAAACAAAGATAATTTCGATTTCAACTTGGATCATGATTATTAAATATACAAGGGGAACAATCAATCCTTCGTCTAAAACATCAACAACATATCACAAAAGGGGGTGCAACTAATACATACCTGACCGTCAACAGTACATGACAAAACCCCTCAATTACTCAAGGATCAGATATTCGAATTCAACAAAAATATGCAAAGTAAACTCAGATTTCAGCACAACAGAATCTTCAAAAGGATACACACAGAAAAACACTTAACCACACACAACATGCAGCGCCATACTCAATCAAAGCCAAGCCAAAAGTTTCAACATAGACATTTGCATCAAAAAGGTTCAATCAGAATTCTGAACCTACCATTTCGAGAACTGCCCGCTTCAAGTCACACTCACTGCCTCAGTCCACTCCACTAGCCACCGAACCCGGCCGAGTCAGCTCAACCCAACACACAGGACTCACACCACCGTTTTGGGATCCACCAACCAGCTCACTCACAGTCACAACCTTGCTCGATCAATCTGCACACAAAAAAAAACCAAAATTAACCTAGCACACCACATCCCCAAAACAACCACCGCAGCTCCGACCACACGCAACGTCGAAACAACGATCGCGCCCGGAGAAACACGCACAGCTCCGCAGTAAATGACATTGACAAGACGATCATGGCAAGTTTTTCAAAATCGGAGCACAAACACACATGCATTGAACAAAAATGGAGAAGAATCTGCACAAATTGAGACTAATTGGAGCAGCCTGAGAGAAACATACCTCCGCCGGAGACCACCGGAGCGATCAACAGTTCCAATTTTCCGGCGAGACTCACCAGAGCTCGCTTTACACCAAAAACAACTGAGAAAATGACTTGTGTGAAAGCGCAGTACAAAGAGAAGCAATAAATCTATAAGAAACAATTTAAATCTGGGCCGTTGAAAAAAACGATCAATCTAGATTGCACATGATGAAACAAAACGTACAAAGCAGAGTATAAAAAATAAGTTCTTACGTGTCGCTTTCTGATAAGCCCTCAGCGTATCGATAGTCAACACTAAGTGATCAGCTCAAGGAGACTTGATAAGGTGTGAGCTATTCATGGTATGGGATCGTTTCGGTTTTTTTTCTTTCAGTTTCCTATAATTATATTTATATAAAAATATTTACATAAATTAAAATGAAAATCTAAATGAGGATTTTGAATTTTGCAATGAGATTCTTTAGATTAATTACTTAATCAGGAGTGTGCCCAGATCTCAAGTTCATGTATTTCAATCCCGCAAAATAATTAATTTCCATTAATGCAATTAAATTCAGTCTCCTTAAATAAAGTCTGAAAAGGATAGTTGATTTTTTACCAAAAGAAAAATTGTGGATGAAGGCAAAACCAAAAATCTAAAATGTCAAACAAAACATTTATTGGAAACGTAAAATAAGGAAATGCCCATTGATTAATATGGCTTTGCAATGTCAATAATACAAATTAAAAGGAATCAGCGACACGTGGAGGGAGGTAATTGGAGATGGTTTCACCTCTAGCATGGTCGGCAAGTGGGTCAATGATATCATAGTAAAATAAAGATCGCAAGAAATTCAAGAACCTGAGAGAATCCGAAAAAAGGAGCCAATCATGGGACAGGCCAAAACCTGCGGCCAAACGAGGACATTAGATTTCGTGAGAAGTAGTTTCCAAATCGGTTCATGGGATCTATTGGCTGTTGGATTTTGTTTCCTTCGAATTTCTAGATTCGTTGGTGCATGTAACCGTCGATCACCGACTCTTTGCTATATGGGCTCCGCTAATACAGCTTGGCCAACTTTCTATTGGGCTCCGGCTGACACGATAATATTGTTGTTAGGGGAAAGCACGTAAAATTATCGGCATTTTCACTTAACTAAACTAACTAAAATCTGCGTCATTTAATTATACTCAAGTTTCATAAATTCTCATCTGAAAATGTTAATTAAAAAATTTAAAATATCATTTGACTAAAAATTTAATTTTCAGACCTAAAAGTCTAATTTTATATTTATAATCATTTTTTTTTGTCCAGTTGGATATAGTTATCTGCACTTTTCCCTTGTATTTAATATTGGATGAACTACGCCTTTGACCTTTGTATTTGTGCGCCTCATCTTCCTCAATTTCATAAAAACTAGTATATGTCTGAATGTTTGTGGATTAAGAAGAGGCGGTTCACTAGCCATTACACCATAGGATCCCAACAAAGAACGCAACCTCCGGGTTATTCACTCTTTAATTTTGATCGGTAGTTTAGCGACCACTAGCTTGATGAAGAATCTCTCCAAAATATTTTTTCTATTCTAAATATGAAAACTTTACTCAACAATTAATTTCAAGTTTGAATTGATTCGATTAGGGAGTTCATCGTAATAAATAAGTAATCGAATAATCAAAATTTACAAGTAGGCTAACTTGCTCACCAATCTATATATATATATAGGGTATAAATCAGGTGAGAACCAATAAATTACATTAGAACCTGAGAATGCATCT
>JAYMTP010006909.1:0-11561 GCA_036897365.1 Geranium brycei | reverse complement strand
GAACATGTCTCACAAAATAAATCCAACATAATAATGAATAAAATATATAAGAAATAGTTAGTTTTTTTTTGGTAAAATAAATAATTAGTTTTTTTAGGCAAAATAATTAGTTAGTGTTTTTAATTTAAGATAAAACTGATTCAGCCCTATCTAAAATATCATGAAGTAAAAAGGGGTCAAATATCACACCCTCAAAAAAACAGGTGTCAACATATCAAGCACTATATACTCAGAGCCTACTCCCATTATATATAAGGTAGATTTCATAAATAAATATGTCCACTCTTAATTATTTTTTTAAGAACAAATATATTCTTAATTTCCCTAATATTTTCTTAATTTCCCTCACAAACATCATTTATTGTCATTGATCTATCCGGATATTTTTACCAACATAAAAAAAGTTGAAACACATGCTCGTACAAAAAAATCTCTTCATATATATTTTTAGACAAAGAATATAAATTATAAAATAAAATGTAAGACCTAAAACAATAATATAAAAACAAAAGTTGGAAAATGAAAGAAAGATTAACCCATAGAAAATGCGATATGGCACGTCAGAGAGCCAACATTTTTATACTAATATTCAAGACAGATAACTTGGTCATGCCACTTACTTACTAGCCATGAATGATCATGATTAAATATTTTATAGTAATATCTTCTATTATTTGATTTAATTTAAAATTTATGATTTCTTTCGATGTATTCCCTTAAACTGGCGGGGGATCGTGAAAGCTTACTATCTCGATGTTTTTTTTAAAAAAAACTAAAAGATTGAACGCCAATAATTGTTTGTATGACGAAACCAGTTTTATACAAACTGAACACATCATCTAGACGATTGTATCACGATTTCAGTCGGTTCGAGAAGAGGGCGACGAGAGACCGGCATCGAAGTCCGTTGACGGAAAAAAGAAGACTTGGCGGGGGCGATGAGCTTGGCAGGCACGAGAACCAGAGCGAACCATAGACGGAGGCGAGCTAACCGGAGCAGAAGACAACGCCAGATGCGAGCGACACAGCAGCGAGGGAGGCGAGTCGGCGAGACAAGTGACGATGGAGGCGAATCGGCGATACCAGAGAGAAAAGAGAGAATGCGCGCGAAAGAAGTGAAGTCGATTTCGCCAGTGTTGAACATAAGATTTCTCATACCCGACGAGGCTAGGTGGCACGTGATGAAATTAAGTTCACGTGCCACTTAGCCGACGAGACATTGTCAATGTCTAGTTGACTACAAACACACCTGACCGACGAGGCATGATGTGTCATCGGCTACAATTCTCTTAGTCGACGAGATGCAATGTATGGCCGAGAATGTGAATTGCAGCCGACGACGCTCAAACTGAATGCGCCGACTAGGTTACAATATGTAGTAGTGATACGTTCTCAATATTTCAAGTTTAAGCCTAAAGTTAGTGACATAGAAAAACTAGTGATACGTAGTGGATCGCCAATTAACTGTGTCTAATTGTAGTAAAATTTGTGGCCGAGGGCCATGGACCCGTGGCCAACTCTGTGGCTTTCCTTTGGTCACCTCCGTGGCCGAAGGCCACAAATCCGTGGCAGCCTTAGTGGCCTTTTAGTGATCACCACCGTGGTTTAGGGTATAAGGTTTAGGGTTCATGGTATAGGCCTTTTTGTGGTCACCCCCAGTGGCGAGCATTTTTGGCCACGGTCGAGTGGTCATCTCCGAGGCCACCCATTGATGTACCCCGTGGCCTTAGGCCACAACCTGTGACCACCCCGTGACCATTATTCCCACTTCAGAACGTACACTTCGTAGCGAGATGGAGCCGCTTTTGACGGCACGATAGGACACGGTCGTCATGCCCGACTAACGTTTTCTCCAACTTGCAGATAGGTATATCAGGTACCCGAGAAATGTGGTCGATGACATGTTAGTAAAAGTGGGTAAGTTTGTCTTCCCTACTGATTTCCTTATCCTCGAAATGGATGAGGACACGTAAATCTCTATCCTCTTAGGAAGACCATTTCTAATCACAGGTCAGACCATCATCGATGTGGCGGGTGGTAAGATCACTTTTCGATGTGAGCATATCAACAAACCTTAGTTCATACAATGCAGTTGCCAAACAGAGATGCTAATGTCATCAAATAAATAAGATATTAGACTACAGCTACCTTGCTAACTCCCCATTTGAACATGCACACACATATAAAAATTCAACTACCATAAAATTGCATTTGAACATTCTAATTTGCATTATTAACACAAACAACTATTAAAAATCAAATTTTAAGTAAACACTAAAACGAATTTCAGAAACCTAAAATTTCAAATTAAACCCCAATTTTAGAAACCCTTGCCTTTTTGGATTTCGGTTAGTCAAAGGCGAGGTTTTGCGGCGAGGGTGGCGAGAGACCGGCATCGAAGACTGTTGACGGAAGAAAGAAGACTTGGCGAGCACGAGAACCAGAGTGAACCATAGACGGAGGCGAGCGAATCGGACCAGGAGACAACATCGGATGTGAGACAATGGCGATAGAGGCAAGTCGGCAAGACAAGTGACGATGGAGGCGAAGCGGCGACACTCGAGGGAAAAGAGAGAATACACGCGCGAGAGAAGTGAAGTCGATTTTGCTAGTGTTGAACATATGAGTTCTCATAACTGATGAGGCTAGGTGGCACGTGATGAAATTAAACTCATGTACATCACGTGCCACCTAGCCGACGAGACGTTATCAATGTCTAGTTGACTACAAACACACCTAACCGACATCTAACCAACGAGACATGATGTGTCGTCGGCTACAATTCACTTAGTTGGCAAGACACAATGTATTGCCGAGAATGTTAATTGCATCCGACAACGCTCAAATTGAATGTGGTGACTAGGTTACAATCTGCAGTAGTGATACATTCTCAATATTTCAAGTTTAAGGCTAAAGTTAGTGACATACAAACGAGTGATAAGTAGTGGATTACTAGTTAAGTGTGTCTAATTTTAGCAAAATTTAAGTTTATTGAATTTGTATGTATGATTATGATTCGTGTCTCAATGCTGTAAAATCTAAACAAAAATTTATGATAGAACTGTTTTTCCATTTGGAGACTTGCCTCGAAACTTATAAGGACTAAATTGATAATTCTCTCAACCAAAATTAAGATCAATCTAATTATCTTATAGACATGGTTGTAAAAATCTACAAATTGCCCAATTAATTATTTATAATTCTCAATTAATATTTTAATTCAATTTATTTTTCAATTAATTTTTAACTGATTAATCTCTAAAATAATTATTTCCGTCTTATTAGCACCTAATATTTTTCTTCTTATTACCACCTAATATTTTTTACAACACTGATCTCTCCGGCAACAAAAAGTTACAAAGCCAAATTGCTCATGAGCACTGATAAATAATAAAGTGCAAAACCCACCAAACGTTAGTACATAATGCACAATATTTATCATAGAATCCATATGAATACCCATTTAATTTAAGAAGAACAAAAGCAGAAGCAACTATAGACTTTTTTCACACAAATTCTGAAAATGAAGTTGATGGCCCTCAGATATGAGCATAATAGTCACCGCTGACATCCGCATCGGACTCCACATCAGCCTCCAGGTCATCAGCATCAGAAGACCCGGCGCCAGCCGGGTCATCGCCTTTGGAGCCTTCTCCTGGAGTTCTTGCCTCCTGTATGATTCTCATTATCTCCTCCACACTCTGACCTGATTTCTCTTCCTTGTTGTTTGTGTTATCTCCTTCTGCCACCTCCTTTGCAAGGTTTCTGAGAAACCAAGGATGTTTCTTTATCTCCGGAATGCTGATCCTCTTCAAGAACAGAAAATGACACATGATCAGTCACACCTAACAAGAACTTGTTAAGGACTTTTGAGCACAATTTATGTACCTTTTCGGGATTGGCAACGAATATGCGAGAGAGAAGTTGCTTGCAGTCTGCAGATATGCGCACGTAGTCTGGTATTGAGTACTGAACACTCATTATTCTCTGCAGTATTAACAATGTACTCTCACATTGGGTAACACAATACACACACGGTATATAATCAAGTATTTGGTGGGATTGAAGAAATATACCCCAATAGTCTTGCGGAAGTTTCGAGGATCCTCAGGTTCTTCAAATGGGTAGGCTCCAACCAACATCACGTATAGTGTCACGCCACAAGACCAAACATCTGCAATCTGCAAGTAAAAAACGTAAGGACTCTAATTCCTTCAAGTTCACAGTTACACATATTAGTGTTGTCTGCTAAGTGAAATGGTTCTAAATTTAATCAGACCATCAAAAAGTTTGATCTGATGCAATGCTCCTAAGAAAGTATAAATCACTGAACATACAGGCGATTCTTGAAGGTGATGAAAACTGCAACCAAACTTTTAGGAGAACTGCCAAATTCGGTTCTTTACACACAATAGGATTATGAATGTACCTTTCCATTATATTCCTTGCGCGACAAGACCTCTGGGGCAATATACGCTGGTGTTCCAACAGTTGACTTTGGTTGCGAGTGCAATATGCCAGACTGTGGATAGAAAATAAGATTGAAAAAAAAAGTCAAGAAGGGCTGAAGTCAACAAGCCATAAGTCAACTTTAGCTACAATTCAACTCATTAAGGACTTGAAGCAATTCAACCAAAACATCATTGACCTTGGAGTAACCGAAGTCACATATTTTCAAGCGTGGTGTTGGACTTCCATCCAAGAGTGTGTTTTCCAGCTTCAGATCCCTGTGGCAAATTTCCTGTAGCAGCAGCAAACAGCGGTGTAAGTTGCAGCATATAAAATACAAGAGTACCTTCGACAGAAAAACCGGATGTATAAGATACCATGGAGTGACAGTAGCTGACTCCAGATATTAGTTGCTGGAAGAAATATCTTGCCTGTCATGAAGGAAAAACATTTGTTATCAAGCGAAAAGGTTCAGTAGGAAATCGTCTTATTTATGTCAAATAGAAGCAGAACCTCATCTTCACTAAATCGACCTGCGCTGCATATCTTCTCAAAGATTTCACCACCAGCCGCATATTCCATGACAATAGCTAAATGTGAGGGCGTCAACAAGACCTGCAGGTCAAGTGAATATCGTAACATAAACTCTAAGAATTTTCAGTTCAACAAAGCCTAACCCAAACTCTTAAGTTCTCAAACTCGAGTTTGATGATTGATGCAAAACCTATGAACAAATTCATAAACGATTGGAGCCCAAGCGCTTATATGATATAGAGCTTTCAAGTCTGATACATAATGAAGAGATTGACTATAGAACATCTTTTGTGCATATTTAACTCAAATAGCTTAAAAACAAAGAAACTAAAATGCTTAAGTAACTATCTTAATGTGACCAACTGACAATGTTTCTTACCTCTCTGAACCTGACAATATTTGGATGTTTAAGAGATCTATGGTTGATGATTTCTCTCTGGACATTCTCATCAATCTGAAACCCGGAAAATAATCAAACATTCATAAAGAAAAGCCACTATACGAATAAAGAAGAAACCAGAAAACACATTAGTTGACATTGTAGCTTTCTCATCCCTTATTTCAGTATCCGATAAACACCACAACGGTGGGTTCAATTTCGACAATAAGTTATGCAAGTGATCACTTGGTACAATGAAACGACATGAGCGGTGATTCATTTACACTTATTCTATATCTAGTTTTACCCAAATCCAGTGATTCATCAACCAAAAATCTTGTTCAGGAGAACCAAACCATTTATGTTTGATCAATTTCCAATAACACAAGGCTAATCAGTTAAAACAAATATAATCAACAACATTAAAATCATAGCCAAAGTGCAAAACCAGCAGCATCAGAAACCTTAACTCAAAACCATCTTCTGTAATACAGACAGCCCACAGGAAAGAACATATGTCTTTTTCATGTACCAAACACAAAAAATAGACCCACAAACCAATAACAGCCTGCTCCAGCCAAAATGAGGAATCTCTCCCAAGCCACAGACAAACAGAAAAATACAGTAATGGTGATATAGGCAATACAAACACACACAAAATGATTCTTCCCCATCAATATTACAGTCCAAATCAGCAATATTATATTGACAGCAAACAGGAATTACACAAACCAATCCCATTGACCCTTTTGAAATTTTCTGATGAAACCCCAATTCAGTATTTTAAATCATCCAATAATCAGAACAAAATTTGAGGGGAAAGAATGAATTGCATAACTCAACCCAGCTAAAAAGGTAAAAAGCATACCTTTTTCCCTCTTTCTATGTACTTGACAGCAACAAGCTCCTTGGTCTTCTTGTCTCTGACCAGCCTAGCTACCCCAAAATTTCCAGAACCCAGCTCCTTGACTGCCTCATACCTCTCCTCCATCTTCCCACCAGATCAAATACTCAACTTAACAACAACAATAACAAAGCTTACTTTTTTTCTCTCTTCAAAGGCCAAGAACAGAGCAAGAAACAACCGTCAATGGACTAAACAGACCACATAAACATAAATATACCGACAACAGAGACGGTTAAGGAAAAAGAATGAGCAAGATAGGAAGCAATTTTTGGCTGCGAGTGAGATCAATTTAGGGACACGTGTCCAGAGAAAAGATGGCTTCCAAGTGTCGCTGGCTTGTTTTCGGACACGCGATGTCCTATTTTGGGTAGAGTGCGCAGGTTTATGTCTCACCCGTCCTTTTCGGGTTCACTGTCCTGTCACTGCTAACGTACGCCGCTGCCGTCTTTTGGTCCCTCTCATTGGATATATTTTTACACCGACCTTGACATAGCGTGCCATTATTATTTCCTCGGTCAATTCGCGTGTAGTACAAACTCCATTTCTATGGGAACAGAACATTCTATACTATAGCTAAGCTAGCGTAGAAGTAAGTAAGAGCAAGTTAGTAAAAAGGCGTATTTTAGCGGATATTTCCGTAATTGGAGCGCCGTCCACAGGTTGTGGGTCCCACGTTTCGGATACGAAGCAGCTTTCGTTAACTAGGATTGATCATTGATTACCTCTTCTTCTTGTAGTAGTCGTAGTCTGTCTGTAGATACATCTCTCAATGTCCACCGTTGGATTGTCGACAACGTGTTTACATCCAACGGCTATCCATCATCGATATGGTCGCTTCTGGAATTGTAAAATTGATTGTGGGTCCGAGAGCCGCCCAGATGGACGAAAATATCCTTAAACCCTACTTTTAAATATTTCATATATGACCGTGAAGGTTTTGTACTTTCAATTCTCCTCTCCCATCGGTCCCTTTTGGGTTTGGGTTTGAGTTTCGTGCACCGAAAGAGAAAATTGGTGGATGTTGGAGATATCATAAACAAAGGCTTCTTTGGAACCAAACATCTTGGAAATTTCTTGAATCAATTTTTCTTCAGCTGATTATGGCAACTTTTTTTTTTATGAAGCTGATTATGGCAACTTAATCTAGTATTTCTTATAGTATTATTTTAAATAATAGACGTGATAATTCCATGTAAATCTCCCTAGGTTTTTTAAAGTTTTACTTACATATTCGAATTACAAATGCTAATAGTGAGGCCCCTAAGTTTCACTAAAGTCCCATTTAACCCAACTTCGTTATTTTCCAAAAAAAATTCTGTTAGTTTTTTGAAAATGACAAAAATGCCCCTGCATTTAAAAAAATAAAATAGTTTAGAACTTGTTTTTTAAAAATATTTTTATGAAAAAAACAATAAAAACTTATTTTCATAATATTTTTTTAAAAAATGTTTTTTAAATGATTTTTAAACATTGTTTTTTTATTTCTTAAAATAAAATCAGTTTTTTATTATTTATCTTATAAAAAAATTATGTTTTAGAAATTATTTTTGAATTTTTTAAATACATGAGCATTTTCGTCATTTCCCAAAAAAAAATAACAGAATTTTCAAAAAAAAATTAACGAAGTATGGTTAAGTGGACTTTAGTAAACTTAAGGGATCTCACAGTTAACATTAATAAGTTGTATTCATAAGACATTTTACTAATTTATAGAGATTTGCGTTCGAAGGCTGATGGGATGGATCTTTTACCTTTCACTCTTGTTGAATATTGAACAATTATTTAGTATCATGAACTTTGGGTAGGAGATGCTTTTAGTTTTTCAAGAAATAAAATCACTCTAAGTTATTGCATACTTTTGATAGCTTTTTCACAAGTATAGAGAACATATATGGCAGGGTTAAATTTCTACCACTGATCTTTAAAAATGGAGAGCATATATGTGACGAGGTTATTTTTTGAAGAAATTACGATTCGCATTTTTTATCAGCAAGAAATGATTTTATAAATACTAGAAAATAAAGCACAAAAGTAAATATCCTGAAAGATACAACAGATTAAAGAGAACGCAAAATCGCCCATAAGTTTGCGCACCAAGAAGGAAAGGTGTGCTCCCCCCATCCCAACTCCCAAGAGTCCAATACCCAACCCTCGTTCGCCTGCATCAGCGTGTCAAAGTGTAGCTGTATAAACTAGAGTACCTCCATAGGCGTTTTTACCCCTCTCTCGAACACTTGATCATTTCTTATCGGCCAGATATTCCGAAAGCCCAAAGTCATCAGTCTGTTCCATGATCTCTATACCACCTTCTTCGTCACTCTTGATTTCCATACGGAAATGAACTAGTGGATCATCTTCGAAAGAATGAAACTAAGTCCCCACCATTCGTGAATCTCCCGCCACAGACAATGCGTCCAGGTGTATGTGAGCATCAGATGCTCGCATGTCTCATCTCTCCCCGGTTCGCATAAAGCACAACACCACTGGGAAAACGAAATCGAACCCCTATGGAAACTAGGAAAACCCTCATGTAGGACTAGCCAACCGGAGCTCCGGTAGTTTGGAGGCACTGGTGTACTCTATAGCTTGTTCGCCCAGTCCATCGAGTCTCCAGCCTCCTCCTCAGTCAGTATCTTAAATTCTTTCCTTGTCAAGAATTCTCGCATGTCATGAATCCAAAAGATAGAATCCGGATATGTGCCAAATTACACCACTTTTTCAGCACTAACTTTCCACATTTTCACCCACTTTTCATTCCGCTTAGGTACAAAATCCCATGTATATTCTCTTTTTCTTCACGACTTCTTTGGAAATGAAAAATACATACTTTCGGGTCAAAAATGACCACTTCGGAGAATATTTGAGATTGCCCTGTGGCCTAGGGTAACGGGCCCATGATTGGACAAGGGTCACCCCGTGGCCATCAACCTGGGCCTCAACAACCCATCAAAGAAGCCCAAAGAAGGACTACACTGTGGCAAATGGACACGGTCCGTGGCGAATCAGCCTATCACGCCCTATGAAGAACTCTGGAGCAAGAAGAATTGTGGCCACTTGGCCACACCCCGTGGACATCACCAGTGGCCACTCACCCACTTCAGAACGTGGAGAAGTCATGATCGAGGCTTGCGAACGAAGAAGTTGGCCCTGGACATCGCCAGGTCCGTGGCCACCCTGTGGCCAAGAGACCAGTCTTCCACTTAGACTTCGTGAGTGCTAGAAACAAGACACGACCTCGCCACGGTCCCGTGGTGGGTCAGACACTATTCACTATAAAAAAAAAGGTTTTGCCGCATTGGGAAAAATATCAATTATTCCACATTTACACTTTAAGAAACAAATTGAAGTTGTGTCTGCGTCAGAGAGCTCCCATAAGCAATCAGGAGCCATTCCAGAAATTCAACGTTCAGGGTAGAGAGGAATCAAGATATCTTTAAAGCTAATTCCATGTATTAATTCTCATGTTTGAGAATTAAATACGGGTTTTATTTTCTGGTTTCTCCTCTCTGTACATTTAATTACTAAATAGTTTAATTCAAAATCATGTTTATAATGTTTCTTTATTACAATTATGGTATTGAGTTTCCTATTCACATGAATGCATGATTTTATTAATGATTAAATCTGAAAATTCATGTTTAAATTAATTCAAGAATGAGTATGTTTATTTTACATATAAACATAATGAACTAAACTATTTAGAAATTGAGACATGAATTTATGAACAATGATTTAGGAAATTTATGTAAGTAATTATTATGCTTGCTCCGCCGAGTAGATGACTTCAATTAATTTGTACTTAGTGTTTTGTTCTGTCAATTTCGAATAGATTTATTAAGTTTACTAATATCACTCGGGAGGGGAATTAGTAAATGGAAATGATAATTGAAAACCGAGGTTAAATCCTTACTAGGGATAGGTGGGTTAACACAGTAGTAAAGGCCATAAGTGGCACGCACCAAAAGTTAGGAGAATTCACAAATCGTAATACTTCTCAACCGGTTAAATCATTGACTAGGGATAGGGTGGTTGCTTACGGAGAGAAAGACATTTTATTCATCCAGGAGGGGAATCTAGGTAGAATAGGAGTTCTCGTTACTGCCCTGAAGTAGAAACACCAACAAGCATATACCTGTTTCATATATTGAGAAACACAAAGTGACTTATGACCACTTTGAAACAACTCGTTTGATATAAAATAAAATATTTTTTATTTTATCACCACTTATCAAATTTAATTATGAAAGATTAAAAATTTTGGCCTAATTTTTGCAAGGCCGAAATAGGTACTTTTTCTTGTTTTTCGAAAGGAATGGTTATAAATATCGGTATCCCCTTACAGTTTACTTATTTCTTAACCTGAAATTTTAGATACAACAATTTCAATTTGATAAGTGATATAAGTTTGTTTTTCCAATCTATCAATAACTTAACTCGAGTCAAGTTTGATATGCAATGATATACCTCTATATTAAGAGTTAAAAATAAGGGGTAATTTCATGTCAGTACCCCAAATTTGCCTCATTTCGAAATCAGTACCTCAAGTTTGAAACTTTTTTTGTCGACACCTCAACAATTCTTAAGTTACACTTAAGGTAACAACTGTTAAATATAGCATAATTTATATACAAAAAGTCCAAAATGCCCCTAATGCTTAATTTTTAGTTTGGTAATTAATTGGTAAATATGAAAAGACTATTTTATCCCCACTTAAACAATAAACTAATGATATGGTTCAAGGATATATTGGTCTTTTCAAATGACAAATTTAAAAAAAATCCTAGTAAAATGACCATATGCCCCTTCTTCAACCTCTCTTCCCTCTCTCTACTCAAATTCTCTGCGATTCTCGATCCTCCTCACGCCCAATCGATCCACCGCCTCAATCCCTCCATTTCCATCTCCAACCCGCCCTGTTTTCGTGGAAATTTGGGGTTTTCTCGCCACTGAGATCTGCGATTGGGGCATTTTCGGCGTCTCCTAGGGTTTTCTCAGCTCCGTCAATGCTGGTGAGCTTCCGGGGAAGCTAAATGACAGATCCGTATTGCGGCTGCTGTCGCTAGAGCGCTCGGCGACGAACCCGACGCCGCATGAGTCCTTGTCGAACGACGGGTCGTAGAGGCCGAGAGGCTTCTCCGGCACCGACGACATCGACGCTCGAGAAGCGACCACGCGTAGTTGAAAAAAATGGTCTTGTACATTTAAAACTGACATAGTTAGTAACTGTGAGACAAAATTTTGTTTAGGTAACCTATGTGAGAATCGAAACTTTTTAGGTGATCTAAACGAAAC
>JAYMTP010006908.1:0-11562 GCA_036897365.1 Geranium brycei | reverse complement strand
GGTCCGGGAGGGGGTCAGCGGTGGTTGGGCAGAGAAGCTCTGGCGATTAGCTTGTCGCGAGGATGGTGGAGATCGGTGCAGCGAGAGCATACGGGCCCGGGCGGGGCTTATCAGAGGTAGGGTAGGAAAACTATGGCGATTAGCTTGCTGCGGCTTTGGATGATTGATGGCTCGGGATTGGGAGGGATCTGAAGTTCTCTGGCGTCAATGGGCAGATTTATGTAAGCATATCAAACTAGAGGGTCTTGGTTTTCTAAAGCTGCAATTCGCCCTCGGGGTAACCAATTGGGTTCGGTACTAGGAGTTTTCTAGCTTCGATGGACTAATATTGGTAAGCACAAACAGTTTGGAGGACTTGGATTATTAAAGACTCACGATTCCCATATTGATCGCAGACTTGATCGAGGAAGCTGGTTTAATGCGTTATGCAGTGAGATCACAGAGTTTCTCTATTCGTATGAGGTGGAGGCTATGACTCTGCATGATGCTAACTAGTTCGAGTCGATTGGTCTCTGGGGTTATCATGGAGACTTGTTTAAGGCATTCTGTAGCGGGATCACGGGACCTTCCGTATGAGTTGGAGGCTGTGACTCTACATGATGTTAAACGAGTCGAGTCGAACATCTTAGGAGGTATCGATAGCGATTGTTACTGCGTATTGTCCACTTCTAGAACATGTATTTTATTTATTTTGGTCGTCGCTCTTGTAATTCTGTGACTCATAAATTAGTCAGGTACGCTTTAACTAACAGTAGCTGGGATCTCGGTACGATTTTTGTCCCACCATCAGTTGCTTCGGCCATCCGACATTATTCCGGGTTAAGTTGCTTAATAATATTCATGTTTTTTCCTTAAAAAGGTGTAAGATAAATATCTCTATAAACGTGTTTTGGACATGTACTCCTCAATTTTATCCGGTATCAAATACCTATCACTTAATATAAAATTACATTAGAGCGAGAATATTTAAGATTTAAAAAAAAAAACTAAGATGATTCACCTGTTCCAAATTCCAATCAAAATCCCAACCACAAATGAATAGTTGCATCATTTTCACAGTAATTAGTTAATTAGTTAGTACAGTCTCATTATTTAATGTTATTAACTCAGTGAATTGTCATTTCCAGATTCAAAATCACTACAGATTCACAGCACCAGTCATGGGAGGATACCAAAAAAAATACTGTTTCTGTCATTCTAATTCAAAGACCCTACCTCTTTACAGCAACAAAAAGCCAAACCTATTAATTACTTTTACTTATATATTTATTTATAAGGAATGAGATCAACTAATTGCATACCTCTTATGTATTTCTTATATTATATATATTTTAGTAATTTTGAGTTAAAAGAAGCATATCCAAAAAAATGCAATCATTTATTGGACTGAATTAAAATCTGGGTTGGTTTTGAATTAGCTATGGTTGGGTTCTAATTAAAACAGTCCCAAATAAGTGTATATATTTAAATTTAAACCCAACTAAAAAAAAGTTGTGAAATTCAAATTCAATTTGTGTTGGCTTCATATTGATTCAATTTTATAAACGATAAATTTCATTTCATTACATTTGAATGAATATCGAATAAAATCTTTAATTACTATATTTTGAGCTTTTCCAACTTAACTAGTTTGGACTTATATTTTACTCGTTTATTAGATAGATAAATTCTTGAACTTGAATTCAACTTAAATTTGATTCAAACAAGTTTTATGAATATTTAACAAATAAAACTTTTATAAATTACCAAAAATTAAAAATGCTAGTAACTCGAAGTAAGTTTCAATACAATATTTTATAGAAGTTCTTCCAGCATAGAATATTTAAAATTTATCAAATAGTTTTGATAAATAATTGAGAATGGTTTTTATTGATGAAAGTAATTTGATTTGATTACCCATTTAAACTGAACTTATTGTAGAAATAAGTTAATATATAAAAAGTTTAGAGTTAAATCATGTACATTAAAACATTGTTCTTTACTTAAAAATCGAGAACCTTGTCATTGAACTCTTTACCTTTAAACTAATTTAGAAATTACATTACATGTGATACTAATACGTAGAGGTAATTTGTTTTCCATTTATTCATTCAATCATTTAAAAGTGGAGAAAATAATAATAAAATAGAATATACTAACAGTTCTATGTACAAAATGTAACATTGTTGTAAAAAAGTCAAGACTTTAATTAGTTGGAGATGATCTTTTAGAGATTTAAATGGAATCAAATAATTAATTAAAAATTATAAAAAATTAATGAGAATCAGTTAAAAATTAATTGAGAACTAACTAACAAACAAGTTTGAAGAATTTTACAACATTAAAATGTAACAAGGATATAATTAAGTTAATAAATTTATACGTCAAATTATATATTTGAAATAATGCAACAAGAAACTTCAACTTTATATGATAGTAATATAAAATTACCATTATTTTTTATAGGAAGAGAGCAACAATCGTAGAGATTGGCGCACTGTATAATCTATAATAATAACTCTCTCTCTCTCTCTCTGTTACTCCGCTCCACTTCTCATTGGTTGGCTCTCCATTGCTCTCAAGTGCCAAATTCCCCAATCTGGTAATCCTCGAAATTGAATCCAATTTCTAGGGTTTTGTTTTGTTTGGTTTCATCCGGTAGTGGTATTTCTGAAATTATCATCATTGTTATAGTCCAAATTTGGCAAAAGCACCGCCATTTTTACCAGAAATGTTGCTGTCATGCTTTTTCTTCACGCATCTCTTTCCTTTTTGGTGCTGTGCTTCATTTTCATATATTCCTTGTGCGATTTTATTTCTTTTTCTTTTTCTCGATCTGGAATTGTATATTCAATTTAATTTCCTCAGGCTATGGCTCGAGAGAAGATTCAGATCAGGAAGATCGATAACGCGACGGCGCGTCAGGTCACGTTCTCGAAACGCCGGAGAGGCCTTTTCAAGAAGGCCCAGGAGCTCTCGGTTCTCTGCGACGCCGACGTTGCTCTTATCGTCTTCTCCTCCACCGGCAAGCTCTTTGACTACGCCAGCTCAAGGTTCTTTTTTTTATATTATTTATTACTATTATTTTATAATAACCATTTTTATACATGGATTGTTATTATTAGTGTAACGTATAGTTGCAGGTTTTTCTTTAGCGATGATTAAGATTTTTTTAACAAATATTTAATTATTTAGACCAAGTTGTTCTTGTTCTATTGAAGATTTAGGGTTATGATACTATAGCTTGCTGTAGTGTTGTTTATTCATGAACATTGAAGATAATATTATCTGTCTGTTTTGCTAAAAGTATAATAAAAATAAACGAAAGAATGAGAATCCGAAATAGGATCAATAGACTCTCGGCCATGAAATATGCACTACGGTGAAATGAAAATGTTACAAAATTGATTATGTTGATAAATATATACATTCCATGATTTATCGTATTAAATTTTGGTTGTGTAATGTTGAATATGCATATCGATTATTGGTCTTTTCGGGATCGTTCTTCTACATTGACAATAATGTGATATTAGTGAAAAAATGTCAGAAGATAAGTTTGTGTACATGTGAAGTGGGGTTGTAGTTTGACTGTGAATGGGGAACTTTTGACTAGTGCAGAGGCGTGAGCTCCAGTCAGAAAATGTTGGAGATATAGTTTCCTATTATAGAAAGTAGGGCTCACAAGCATAATGTAACGTAGTGATTCGTTTATTGATTTTAAGGATTCTTCAGCTAGTTTCCAATGTTGAGACATTTTGATTCTTATATTTTCCTTGGGGCGCCCGATTATTTCTTCATATATTCATACATGTTATGTGATTGATTACTCACTAATTATGCATTGGAACAACCTAGTTATTTCTAAAGAATGCAAATTTCATTGCCACACTATGAAACTATTGTGATTAGTAGTTGATTATAGTTGTTATTTCTCGATCGAGATTTTGAATAGTGGCTCAACATAAGTACTTATGTGCAATGTGTTTGTGTTTTTAAGCATGAAGGAAATAATTGAAAGGCACAATTTGCACTCAAAGAACCTAGAGAAACTTGAACAACCTTCTACTAAGTTGGAGGTATGTGTTTCTTCCCCTACCCGTCTTATATCATTTTTTTGTTCGTTTGTTCGGAGCTGTGTGTTATATCTTGTATCAGTAAATTCTACCATTTACATTGCTCAATCCTTCATCTTGTTGTTCTTTTACTTCAAATGAAATCGTAGAATTAGTACATCCTAAAATAAATGTTGTTTTCGTATTAATTGATGGGACATTATTAGGTTGTATCCTTCTTAAAATTTGTGTAACGATGGCACAAAGTTGATAACTTAACATATAAGTGACATAGGCTATTTCCCTATGTCAACTATAAAGAATTATAGAGTGATAAAAATAACGACCAAATTGTATGGTGTCGTCTTAAAGAGTGATAAAAAGGAGCCTTTGTCACATAAAGCCCTTGATAAGATACCTACTTTAAGATGAGAAAGTTTGCCGTTAATAGTGGAGATAACACGGTAAAATTGATGTATGTGATGAAAGTTTATAACAATACTAATTCTATCGAGAACTTGTGACTTAAAAATCCTCAAATTTGCCAATACATATGTAGCTCACACACGTCTATGGCTGGCAGATCATGATTGGCATAGCGCAACAAGGCTAGGTAACTTTGGCGTGGATCTATTGTCGAAATGGAATAACATGAATATTTTTTTAAAAAAATTGAATAATTGACGTGTGCTGAATACAGTTTGTGATTTGATAGTTATTATATAATTTTTTTATTATAAAATATCCCTGAATTTTACCAATATATGTATTTACCGTTGTATTTTTTAAAAAAGATTTGGGGGTTTACTGTTAAGCTGTAATGTAGTATAAGAAATAGAAACATTTGTACTGTGCAGTTGGTAGAGGACATTAACCATGCGAGGCTGAGCAAAGAAATTGCCAAGAAAAGCCACCAACTGAGGCAGATGAGAGGAGAGGAGCTCCAAGGTTTGAATATCGAAGAATTGCTACAGCTTGAGAAATCCCTCGAGACTGGACTAACTCGTGTTATAGAAAAGAAGGTCCATTTCATTACTCACACAGTGAATATTAGCGAAGCATGTGTATGATTTTGAAGTTTCTTCCGACATTGATAATCTTTGAATTTCAGGGTGACAAGATTATGAATGAGATCAGTGAGCTTCAAACAAAGGTTAGAATTTGCATATAAAGAAATAGTAAAATCATATAGTTTAGTTAGTATGTGAATCGTAATTTTGAAATTTAGTCGTTATTCGATCTTCTAGTTCTAGCCTTAAGGACTTCTCCATATGCCGTAAAAATAACACATATTAACTTCTCGAGTACATGGTTTATATGATTTTTTTTTATCACATTTGCTGAATCCGCTCCGATGATGTGATGTGAATTAGTAATGAATTGATTGTATTTTTCTAATTAATTAGTTTCTCGCTAGAACAATTTGTGCAATATATTTTCTGTATAACTCATACATTTACACAGTTGTGTATTAAACACTTTATTATCGTTCTCATTTTGATTTGACGTCTATTAGACTGTACCTTCCGTATGATGTCGTGCAATTTATGTACAGAGGGTAATGTTATATCAATTTTACGGTCATATTTCATCTCGTTGCTCTGACTTGCTTTCTTGAATTTGATTATGAAAACTTGCAGGGGATGCATTTGATGGAAGAAAATGAGCGACTAAAACAACAGGTATCGTGCTTCTTTAATACATATGAAGTTTTCTACACATTGATAATAGTACTTGATATGGTCTAATTTATTTAAAGATGATGGAGATATCCAATGGTAGAAAGAACGGAACGGGTGATTCGGAGAACCTGTTGCACGAGGAAGGCCAATCATCTGAGTCTGTCACCAATATGTGCAATTCCAACGGCCCTCCACAGGACAACGATGACAGCTCCGATACATCTCTAAAGTTGGGGTGAGTCTCGAGAAATCCTTATTTATCTCATTGGATCGGATTATCAATAAACTTGGATCTAATTCTGGTAGAAAAATTAAATCACAACAAAATTTCATATTTATAACATTCTTATTGATTGTGAATCTAAAATGGTAATTTTGGTTTATTTCTTCATAATGTCATGATTCTTAAATTGATAAAGTTTTATACCATGAATAGGGTTAGAAAATTGTATTGTATCATTTAAATATAGGGATATTTTGCTTTGTTGTGAATTGTGATTGACTTGTTATTTGAATTTAATGCAGGTTACCGTACAACGGCTAGAAAAGAATTAAGTTTGGGGAGTTTTATGTAATAGATAAGGTGAAAATATGGTGTATAATATGTGTACGTAGTTATGGAACAAAACACCAACTTGAGTTGATTTGATTTGATTTGGACCTGAACCAGTGGTGAGTTTTTAGGTACATTATTTACATATGGTCATATGTACTCGGAAACATCAATCATATTGATCACTCATAATGTTTTAAGATGTTTCTGTGATTGTAAGCACGAAAAAAAATTAAGGGGAAATTATCGGTCGAATAAGCTGATTACATCAAGAAACTATTTGAAGTTGCACTCATTTATATTTCTTGAATTTGATTCTTTTTATACAAATTATTACAATTTTTCTAATTCTTAATCCCTTCCTAACCTATGTAACTAGAACTTGGAGCCATGAATCTTAACCAAGGAATTACGAAGCTTGAACCATTAGGGTGTCCGAATAAGATTTGTTAATTCTTCTGACATGAAACGTTATGTTTACAAGTTACATCAAATGAATATATGGGAATGTGATAAGAAAAAAGAGTAGAGCAATAATGGATAGTTTATGGAACAAAAGGGATAAGTACGAGTTTAGTTGAAGTGACTCAAATTTTATCAAGCTTGAAACGAAATAGTCAAGATAGAATTATGTTCGACTTGTTTAGTTTGCGCAATATGTATAAATAGTTATATTAAAAAAATTATAATTAATTAAAATGAGGTGGCTCGCAAACTAATCAAAGTTCGTTAAGTTCGGTTAGAGCTCAATTTACTTACAAATTGAGCTCAATTTTAGGCACGAATTTTGTCATTCTGGTCGAGGTTGAACCATTTGTTAAAATGTCGTTTCGCTTACACCAGCTGATATCCATTGCTGACGTCATATCCACAGTCCATGATATGGTTCCACGTGGAGACATCTGAGGGGCGGAGAGCGAGATGAGATGGGCAAGTGAGGAAGACACGTGGACAATTGATACCGGTAATAACCGAAAGTTGGGGAGAGGTACTGTTACGTTTCTATTCTCGCCATAAATATATATGTATATTCCCAATTTCTCTATCTCTGATCTCTCTCTCTGGAATTGGATTGGATCGGATCGGCCATGGATGAAGAGTACGACGTGATAGTTCTGGGAACAGGCCTCAAGGAATGTATCCTCAGCGGCCTTCTCTCCGTCGACGGTCTCAAAGTACAATTTAACGCCTAATACATTCCTCATTTTCATGAATTTTAAATTTAAGGATGTTTATATATGTGTTTGGATGGTGATTTTGGTCGACTTGAAACTTGCATTTTGATTATTTAGCTTTTGTTAATCCTAGTTTTATTGGAATTTTGGGAGTGTTGGATTTGGATGCACATAAGGTGTTTGATGTTTTGATCAGCTGTTCGGGTTGGATAGAAATGCGATTGGTTGGTCAAGGTTTCTGTTAGTTTTTTCTTTGGTAGATTTAGACGGTACATTTTGGATTTAGGTGTGCACATAAGGTGTTTTGATCCCTATGAATTCATGGGTTTTCACCTCTAAGGCCAGAGGTGAGGTTATGATTCACACATTTAAGCAGATACATATGAAAAATAAGGCGTCTACTGTCCAAACTGTTTTTCGGGCTTGTTGTTTTATTTTACATCTCTCTTTTTCTAATTTCATCGTAATGTTACTGGAGTTTCTTTTCCCGACTTGGAAAACGTCTCTCTTTTCTTTAATATAAACGTCTTAATTGTTGATAAAAAAAATATGCTTATCAGTTGTGATAAGATACACATCTTTCCAATGTAAGATGTTAACATTTGAAAAATATGATCTTGTAGTATACTGTATATGCCTCATAATGTTGTCATTTGTGATTTTTCAGATTTACACCACCCCAAGAATAAATCATTTTTGGCTTAATGTTATCCAGATATCAAGTACTTGTTGGACTTGATTATTTCCCTATGGATTGATCATGTGATGTATATTGATGGGATTGCACCAACAATGGCATTGCTCTGATTATAAGGTTCAGAATATTAGTGCAGCTAGTACTTTACTTATTTTTATTTTGAACAGGTCCTCCATATGGATAGGAATGACTACTATGGAGGAGAATCTACTTCGCTTAATCTAAACCAGGTTTTTTTTATACCCTCCTTTCACTATTCCTTCTTCATAAGTGTTCTAATGTATCGTTTTCACTCGCTTTTGGCCTACAGCTCTGGAAGCGATTCAGGGGCGATGACAAGCCTCCAGAAACGTTGGGCGCAAGCAAAGACTATAATGTTGACATGATTCCTAAGGTATTTGGAGTTGCTCATGAACAATTTTGGTCATTTTGTTGCTGTCCGTATTTATCTGGTTTTTGACAGTTCATGATGGCAAATGGCCAATTGGTTCGTGTTCTCATCCACACCAAAGTTACAAAATATCTGAATTTCAAGGCTGTAGATGGTAGTTTTGTGTACAACAAAGGGAAGGTAAGGTGCATTTAACATGAAGCACTGATTCTATAATAAAGGTATGTAGACGTAAGTATCAACCTTATTTTACTGCTTGAATTGAACTTTCCAGGTTCATAAAGTGCCAGCTACTGATGTGGAAGCACTAAAATCCCCACTTATGGGATTGTTTGAGAAGCGTCGTGCTCGAAAGTTCTTCATTTATGTGCAAGACTATGATGATAACGATCCAAAATCACACGAGAAAATGGACCTCAACCAAGTTACAGCAAAAGATCTTATTTCGTAATACCTTCTCAACCACATAAGTTTCTCCTTTCTTGTTGCTAATTTGAATTAATTAGAATAGATTGCAATATATATATATGCATAACGAAGATATAGTAACTTGCACTCTCAATGTGGGAATGATTATATAAAACTCATAACTCAATGACTGTCCAAAAGATGAAGAAATGTCTTCTAATGATTCACCATATCAAAAGTTGACTTGTTAATACAGACCATGCTATTTACTTTCATATAAATTTTGAGAAAAATCCGATAGCCCGAGATTGATACTCAGTCTTGTTCTGATGTAGGAAGTATGGGCTAGATGACAACACTGTTGATTTTATTGGGCATGCTCTGGCGCTGCAATTAAATGACAGTTACTTGGACCAACCAGCTATAGATTTTGTGAAGAGGGTTAAGGTAAAATTTGCCGATTCATTTTCATGTGTATGTATCTGTTAGGATGAGTTTTATTTTATGCTAACTTGTTCCGGCCATGGTAATGAACAGCTATATGCAGAGTCTTTAGCTCGCTTTCAGGGAGGATCTCCTTATATATATCCTCTCTATGGCCTTGGAGAATTGCCCCAGGTTTGTTTTCTCATCAGCTATTGTGAGTTTTCATCAACAATTATACAGTTCTCTTATAATGTGTACCACATAATTGATAGGGATTTGCTCGTTTGAGTGCTGTTTATGGAGGAACATACATGCTCAGCAAGCCAGAGTGCAAGGTACTATACTTGTTGCATTGTAATGTTATTATGCTACAAAAATTGAGCCTCAGATTATAGATTATACAGTTCTCTAGTTACTTACTGGCCACAGCATTGGTGCAAATATTTCATGATACTATACATAGCTCTACGATTTTGCGTTAGATGTCCACTTTGCGAGTGTTGATCTCACATTAGATAGATATGAGATTGAGGAATGGTTGATATAGATGTTGAACCCATGACCTATTAAGCCGATTAGTTTTTCATGTCATAGTGGTTTCAATGTGTACATCATGAGTTTCATTTGTCGGGTTTTCTTAGAAGACTGAAGACTAGGTTCTCCCCAACAAATGGTATCATAACATGATTGTGACAAGATGTCAAATGGGTTATGTGGATGAGTCTATAAGGCGAATTGGGTCCCTTTGTAAATCTTGTTCTCATGGAGGATAAACATAAGATTTTTTTGTTTATATTTGCCCAACTGGTCGGTCATACACAATCTGTGGTGTAAGTGCAAAGGCTTAGGGAGAGCACTGGGACTCATCTTTAATTTTTCTCTACCAACTAATGATTGGTCAAATGGCAAAAATAGAGAACCCTTCTTTAGAAAGGAGGTATTGATCTCAAATCTTGACGCATTCGAAATTGATATAAAAAAAGTAGATCATATCTCCTTGTCATTTTGATCATGTTGTTTACATTACTAAGTCTTTTTCTTGCCTTATTTTTGCTGCCCAAAGATATCTGAATGTGAAAAAACAGGTAGAGTTTGAAGATGGGAAAGCCTATGGTGTGACATCAGAAGGAGAAACTGCAAAGTGCAAAAAGGTTGTATGTGATCCTTCATATTTGCCTGACAAGGTACAGTCCATTTAGATATGAAGTGAAATTTTGATCATAATCATGTGAAGCTACTTCAATATTCACAGTAACTTTTTTGTTCTTGTTGTTGTAATAGGTAAAGAAGATAGGAAAAGTAGCTCGTGCTATATGTATAATGAGCCATCCCATTCCCCACACAAGTGATTCACACTCAGTCCAGGTTATTTTGCCCCAGAAACAACTCAAGCGTAAATCAGATATGTACGTTCTCTAACTTCTTACTATTTTATTTATATGATATTTACTCATGCGTTGTAACAATGCACATTAGCGCAACTAATATATCAAGTATTCACTAAATTCACGTTCTTTAAGTATGGGACACTTTAACACTCTCACACGAAGGCAAACAACACAAAAGGTTTCTCGCAGAACAATAACATATGAATGAAGCGGAAACACGTTCATGTCACATACCTAATACATATATCAAGTGATCACTTAAATTAAATTCTTACACTTTGATAACACTTGATAATGTTTAATCTAAAGATTCTTTTAGTAGGATGCATGTATGGTGAAGTTAGTATGAAAAAGATATTGTCACGGGGACTCAAAATTTAGGTCTATGGAACTTAAGCTCGAGTGTTTGACTAGTTAACAATGTCATATATTTGTTCTTTCAATATGAGACACTTTAACAATCCTCTCACAGGAAAGTCAGACAACACTAAAGGTCACTCATAAACCAATAACATATTAATGAAAAGGAAACACGTTTGTTTCACATATCTGATATATATATATATATATATATATATATATATCAAGTTCAACCAGTGTATCACAAGTGATCACTTAATTTACATTCTTACACTTGTCTAAAAGTCATATAAATACAAGATTTGGGATTTGAGTGAAAAATGAAGTCCTATTTTTGTCACCAGCATTTGTTGGCGGACATTCCCAACATAAATTGCTAAGGGGACTCAAAACTTAAGTAACAGGATCCTAAGCTCAAGTGTTTGACCAGTTGACCATGTCATACATC
>JAYMTP010006907.1:0-11567 GCA_036897365.1 Geranium brycei | reverse complement strand
ATGAACATGTTCATATTTTTAGCTCATGTTTTTGATCCACGACATAAACTAAGCTTTATGATGTTCATTGTGAGACAGATTTATTCATCTGATATTGCTTCTGTGATTGAAATATTTGTGAAAGAATTGTTTGGTCAATATGACAAGCAGTATGACCATAGCAGCTGCAGTAACAACGAGGTTGCAATGGAACCTGCTGGTTCTTCTCCCTTGACTGATTCTGCAGTTCTTGGTGTGAGTCGTGAAAAATTTAAGAAGTTGAGGTCAAGCCAACAAGAAGGGAAAATGAAGTCTGAGCTGGTGAGGTATTTGAAGGAGGAACTTGAGGAAGACTTACCAACCTCTGATGTTTTAGGGTGGTGGAGTCAAAATTCCCACAAGTTTCTTGTAATCTGCAAAATGGCTCGTGACATTTTGTCAATTCCCGTCTCCACTGTCTTATCTGAATCAACTTTCAGTACAGGAGGGAGGGTGATATTTTAGATCTAACTTAAGTCCTATTGTAGTGCATGCTTTGATTTGTATGCAAGACTGGTTCAAATTGTCACCCTACTATGCTCTGATTTCTAAAGAAGAGCCGCTGAAACAAGATTCACTTGAAGAAGGTAACTTAAGTCCTTTTGTAGTTTTGCTATTGTTTCTTCTAGTTTCTTTTATTATTTGAATTTCTTATCAATTCTTTTTATTTGAATTTTATTATTTTGCTATTGTTTCTTCCAGTTCTGCTATTGTCTATTATTTCAGTTCTGTTTGCTAATTAGGGTTTCTTATATCTTTTGCAGAATTGGCCCAATCTGCAGACACTAAAGGTGTTTCTCACATGTTCCGGTGATCCAATGTTGAAGATGGAAAACAAGCTTGAAGTTTGAAGAAATTTTTTATTTCCATTGCTAAAAACTCAGTTTATTTCCATGGTTGTTTTGTTCTTGAACTTATATTTTGTTGGTGTTCTGGTTGGATTTGGATGAACTTTATGTTCAGGATAGTTGGGGGTTTTTCATCATTGGCACTCTGCCAAGGTTTTTCCCCTAAAAAATATGAATGAAGAAAAAATTATAAATATTTGTTGTTTTACATACAAATTGACAGGGTTGGAACTTGGGCTCTGTAATTTTGGGCCCAAAATTGGCCCAAACTAAGTAGCCCAGAACATAATCGGTTTGTATTTGGGAACCGACCAACCGACCCGCCCCGATCGGTCGGTTAAACCGAACTGATCAGTTTGAGCGGTTTTGGTTGATGAAATTGATAAACTGACCAGCATCAGTTCAATTCAGTTATGAGGGGTTGGTTTCGGTAACCGACCCGTAAACCTCTCTATAGGAGTAACACATAATTTCCCCCAAAATAACATTTTAAAATAAAACTATCTAGATTAGGTGTATATCAAAATTGTAACCCTGTTTTATTAAATGATAGGGACCTAACTGTTTAACAAGTGATGCTATTTATATATCAATAGTTGGTTTGGGGAATTATTGAATTGAACAATAATATTCTGTCTGATAATATTTCTTAATGAATGTTATTTAATTTTTCTCATTATGCTTAAATGTTTTGCTTCTTAATTTTTTTAAGAAAATTCCTCATTGGCTTTGCTACAATTGAACTTGAAAGATACCAAGATACTTTAAGTACATTTCAAGATATTCGTTGAATAAATGTCTTAAAAAAAAAGAACTTAACACGTCATCGTTATATATAACAGAGAGACCAATGAACAGTAAGAGGCTGTTCGCAAAGTGAGTTGCTTGGAGACATATTTATGAGTAGCGCAATTATCATCGTCAAGAAATAGGTGAGACGGAGCTATGGCTGTGGCGGCTCCTGGTCAGCTTAATATTGAAGAATCGACTCCGTTATGGGGCTCGCGAAGCGTTCACTGCTTCGAGAAATTGGAGCAGATTGGGGAAGGAACTTATGGGTCAGTCTTCGATTACTCTTCTGTTTCTTCCTATTGATTCTGTTTCTTCAATTTTCTTACAATTAGTCGTTGTTTGAGTTTGTTTTGCATTGCTTTTTGATGCATTATGGCTTCGGACAAGCTATTCAATCACATTAATAAGTTCTTTCTTGACCTGGGTTTTGTTTTCCCCTTTTTGTTTTTGTGGAATTATCCGATGATTGTTGGTGGGGTCTGTTAATTTCACCTGGGGACTAATCCAGCAATGGTGGGTCGTTTTCGTTTGGTGTAATTTTGATGGGTTTGTTGAAAAGTTCCAACTTTTGCGTTAAGAAATATATTTGGGGATTGGGGGAAAAATTAACTAATTCTTTATAGGTTGTTTTGAAAGATTTTAGTTCTGTTTTGCATATACTGGTGAAGTGAAATGGTGTTTTGTTTGTGGATGATGACGACGACATTAGACTATCAAGGGTTTCAAGGTTGATATTTTCATTGGATTATAAACATCATAAGGTTATAATTGCCCTAATTTTTTATTCTGGACACGAGAACTTACAATTCTTCTGTTATGCACGGAGTAGAGTTGAAATGAGCTGTCATGGCCACTATTAGTATCTGAAAGGATGGATTTGTATGAGAAGTTAAGCAGTGTGATAAATTGTTTCCAGTTTTTGCATTAATTAAGTAGTTCATAAGGTTTATGATGGTAAATATATGTTTATATATCCTTGTGGTTATAGCTTATAGATGCCATCCGGACCATACAATTTTTGTGAAGGCAGCAATTTATTCATAGTATACGGAGGAATATCAATGAGAGTGTTGGCGATGGAAACAAGTTATTGGAAATTCTGTTTTGGTATGGAAGTAGTCTGCTAATTATTCTGACATGAGTAGATATTAGGGTAATTACAGATAATCACCCCATGGTTTTGTCCAAAAGTATTTAGGTACCCCATATTTTTGTGCATGACACTTAGCTATATGTTTTGTCTATGGGAGTAGATTTCAACGGAACACTGTTTTATTAGCTCAAGTGAGTTCTGTATGTGAGTTGTTATTATTAGATAGGCATCCCATCAAGCTATATAATACCTAAAAAATGAAACCCAAAATTACAACTACAAGTCAAATTTGAAGGAGTTCGATATGAGTCCAGTTCTTCCATTGTGACTTGTAACTTCGTCGATGGTGCTCGTATTGGCATCAATGGCATGACGTCCTCCACCAACACTAGGGTTTTCTTTTCTCCAACTCGATTTGGAGCAAGAATAACGCAAGTTATTTTATTGATATTTTATATTTGCTTTTGGTTTGAGTTTGTTTCACTCCGGATATTAATTACCATTCTAATTCGGGCATGGACAAGAGAATGAAGTGAAATCAAGAGTGAGAAAGAGGACCAATAACATGTCTATGAAGATTTGAAGTCACAACAAGGGTAAAATTGTCATTTGACATTTGTTGTTTAAACTGACGGAAGTGCACCATGGTTACAACATTAGGGTAACAAAGTGCCATGGACAAAAGCATGAGGTAACTAAATGTTTGTGGACGCACCCTAAGATATTACATTGTTTGTGGCTGATTGACATCTATTTGTATATTACTATTAAGCGATGTAAACTTGATATTGTTGGCTCCAAATTGTTCATATGAATCATGTTTGTTCAGGGCGCATAAACCATTTCTTTGAATTGCTAGTTGGTCGTTATCTTTAACAAGGCTATTTATTAAAGAAGTGCAAGTTTTTTCGTAACTACCTTTTGACCAGGGAATAACAGTTCTGTAATCTTTATCCATATGAATGTGGAAGAATAAGATGTATTCTTGCTAATTTTTTTCTCCATTATGTTTTTCTTGCCCTTATTTGTTCTTGTGTCTTTTGAGTGATTGTTTGCAGTCAAGTATTCATGGCCAGAGAAATCAAAACCGGGGAGATTGTTGCTCTGAAAAAGATACGCATGGACAATGAAAAAGAAGGGGTATTATTTTTAGCCCATTTTATTTTCCCAAACACATTTTCACATTTTTTGTTTTTTCTTTCTTGATATTGGTTATGCAGTTTCCCATAACAGCCATACGAGAAATTAAAATTCTAAAGAAGCTTCATCATGAAAATGTTATTAAGCTAAAAGAGATCGTGACAGGTACTAGTTGTCACTGCTTCATTGACATGTGAATTATTTATAATCTTCCTGATGATGTTAAATCTTACTGATTATGCCTGAATCATTTGGCTATCATCTTCTAGGTCCAGAGAATGAAGAGCCGGGAAAACCAGGTCAGTAAAGCTAGATCTGTATTTTCTTGGTTTTTTGTTACCTCACTTACTTTGGTGTCTGAAGTTTCATGTGACAAGATGTCATTTATTGCCCTGCATACCTATATTTCAATGTACGTGGGAAATTTCTGACAAGATGATCCCTCATTTCTGTAAACTACAGATGGGAACAAGTACAATGGAAGTATTTACATGGTTTTCGAGTACATGGATCATGACTTGACAGGCCTATCTGATCGCCCTGGACAAAGATTCACTATTCCACAGATCAAGGTATCATAGGTTCAAATATTAAAAATGATGATTTATCTTTCTTCAACAAGCATGGTGCCTGACGACAATTTTAACACGTGTCCTGCAGTGTTATATGAAGCAGTTATTGACGGGACTCCATTACTGTCACATCAATCAAGTACTTCATAGAGATATCAAAGGTTTTTATCACATTGTATCATGCCATTGATTCTATCTGGATCTAAATATTTGTAATTGGAGTGATATTTCAGAAACATGTGTTCTTTCAGGTTCTAATCTTTTGATAGATAATGAGGGGAATTTGAAGCTGGCAGATTTTGGGCTTGCCAGGTCATTTTCCAACGATCATGTGGGCAATCTTACAAACCGTGTCATTACTTTGTGGTATAGGTAAGTTTTTGCTCTATAATCTGATAGACGAAATTTCAGTTGCTGATGCTTGATCTCCATGTATTATAAAGAAATGCTTTCAACTACTCAGGGTATGCTTCACCCTTTCCATTAAGCAGTTTCAGATTAATATGATTTTGGCAGGCCTCCAGAGTTGCTACTAGGAGCCACAAAGTATGGTCCATCAGTTGACATGTGGTCTGTTGGTTGTATCTTTGCCGAGCTTTTGCAAGGAAAGCCAATCTTGCCAGGGAAAAGTGAGGTAAGTCATCCCTCTAATGTTGTGGGCCGTGAAGGCCTTTTAACAACATCTTTATTACTATTGATTGCTATATTTGACATGTTGTCAGACCTCTAAACATACATATTTTCCTTGTTTATCATAGCCTGAACAATTGAGCAAGATTTTTGGACTATGTGGAACTCCTGATGAGATCAACTGGCCTGGTGTTTCCAAGATTCCCTGGTACAATAAATTCAAGCCCCCGAGGACCATGGACAGACGTATCCGGGAGGTTTTCAGACAGTAAGCGAAGATTCTCTCTCCTTTTGCTGCTGTGTGTAAAAACTGGAATCTTCTGTTACCTCTTGTGCAAGCAAGTTCTGGTTTAATTTACGTATTATATATTTTCTGTATGCAGTTTCGATCGACATGCTCTAGATTTACTGGATAAAATGCTAACACTTGATCCATCTCAGGTATTACTTGAATTGAATACAGTTAATATTGATGTCACAATTATCAGTTTCTTCACTGCCTACTTCAAATTATTGGGTTTTCATGGTAAAATAATGAGCTGTTTCAAATATTTATTTTATATACGATATACTATCATTCGTCAGTTACCTTATTACTTTTTACCATGCCCAATTTGTAATTATGTTATATTTCAACATCAGCCCAACCATTTGCTGCTGGAGAGAGTTTCTGTGAATTAAAGACCCAGCAATGAGCCATATCATTCTGCATCTATTATTGCACTATGAGTCTGTTCTTCTGGATTGGATTTAATTTTAGAAAGAATGGTTAGCAAGCTATTACATGTAGAAACACATATCCTATCACTAACATTAAATGATTGTAGACATTTGTTTTACCTATTGTGAGAAGTGAATTAATTGAAAATATCTCAGGCAATAAAGCCATTACGAGATGCAAAGAAGGGAGAGAGTGGACCTAAGTTAACGTGGAAAAAGTTGTAAGAAAAGAAACGAGAGCGCATGGGTTGGCAATCTGTATCTTGTAGAAACTTTATCACTAACATCAGACAATGGAGCAATTAGGAGAAACTAAAAGGGGGAAGGTAGACGTAAATTAACCTGAAAAAAATTAGTAAGGAAATATACGAGCCTTGGGTTAATGGAAGAGTTCACTTTATATAAGATGCAGTGTAGGAGGAAAATATGAACCGATGAATTAAATGAGTTTTGGTAAAGGATTTGTGTACCCAATCCCAACATAGTTTGGGGAAAATAGTTTTTGGTAGTTATTGTAGTAAAAAATGGGTAATATCACCTAATAATCCTTTTCAAGCTTATGAGGAGTGAGGCAATGCTCTCTCCAGCATAGCAATCATATGATTGCAAAGTTAATCTTCTGCTCCACCTATTCATGGTTTTAGGTTATTTTATATATCTGCTCCATATTTTTATTTATTTTTGTTTAAATTTATTAATATTTGTGTATACCCATAATTATATAGAGAATATCCACCAAGGATGCATTGGATGCTGAGTACTTTTGGACTGATCCCTTGCCTTGCGATCCAAAGAGGTGTGTGTCCCATCTTTAACCTTGTACAATTAACCATATCATTTAGGTACGGAGATCGGCTTGAAAGTGGTACAAATTTTGAATATATCATGTATACCAGATTAGGACATTAGGTAGTTGCTTTTTATGGCAAAATTCCTGTTTCTGCTTTGCATCATCCCCATCTTATATTCATTATTACCTAACTGTCTTCACATTATGCTTCATTCTATATTTAACCTGTTTCATTTTGCATCGTTTTTGACAGTTTGCCTAAATACGAATCATCGCACGAGTACCAGACGAAAAAGAAAAGGCAACAACAGCGACAATTACAAAATGAGGAAATGTCAAAGAAGCAGAAATTCCAGCATCCGCAGCAACATGGGCGCCTGCCTCCCATTCAGCACAGCGGGCAATCTCACCCACAACACTGGGCGGGGCCAAATCATCCCACAAACAATGCTCAGCCACCCGTGGCTGCTGGATCGAGCCAACACCACTATGGAAACACCCATGGAGGGACAAATAGGTATCCTCCTAATGGAGGGTACAACCCAAATCGCGGAGGGTACAGTGGCGGCTCCTACCCACCACCAGGCCGAGCAGCCCCAGATGCTGGAAATGGGTCCAGAGGTGCCACTGGTGGGTATGGGGGAGCCCCACCCCCAAATTACAACAATAGAGGAGGTCCAAACCAAATGGGCAGCAATCGTAATCAACAGTATTGGCAATAATAGACCCAACCACCAAAATAGTTCAATTCAGCAGACAGAGAATGAAATCTATCTGCTCTTGTCATGACAACTGAATTGAAGTTTGTTCTTTTGGAGATTCAGTAATTCTTTTTCTAGACTTGTATAGTACAAGCTCATCTGTCTTGTCTCCTTTTCCATCTATAAATGTTTGTTGGAATTCAGATATTGGTTTTGAAATTTGATACAGATAAAGGTTGATTCATGATGGAACCTCTCTCATTTATGATACACATTTTTTTTAAAACCATGCCAAGTCTTCTACATTTCAGCTTAGTTTTTTGAGGTTAAAATTTATATTGTTGTCGCCACTTAATCCTAACCCGTACGTATTGTTAAGATCTAGAATTGAAATTCGTAGGGATTAGGGCTTATGATGAATTGAATTGAATTGTTGTGGAACAGGATGTTGCTCCGGAATTTGAGGTGCGGGCAATGCCCACATTTGTGCTGGTGAAGAAAGGGAAGGAAGTGGAGAAGGTCCTTGGAGCTGACAAAGATGAGCTTCAGAGGAAGATCCAGAAGCATGCTACTGCTTCTTCTCTGTAATATCATTTCCATTTCCATTTACTTGTTTCTTTTTTAGCTTTTGTTAAGCATTTACAGCTCATCTCAACTTGAACATATGAACTGAATGCACTTGTGTTCTCAACCAACTTGTTATATTGAAATAAACTAAATATTATCTTTTATGCCAGTATCGAAGAAGCCTCTTTGCAGCAAATTAATACTAGTTTCTGTAGAAAAAGATCAATCTAATTTTCAAGGATAAACAACACAAGGGAAGGAATTTAGGTTCTTACTTCATACTGAAGAAAAGAGAATGTCTTTCACCTCCTGTCTGTAAGAAAACTCCACAAAAACCCATTAAAGCCTAAATGTCTCATTACCAATTCTACAAAAAAATGAAAGATACACAGTAGGAATGAGTTGGATGGCTTCGGGATCTTATAATGGAAGGGTTTCAACCTTCTTGTCTCCCTAATTGCTCAAGTTAGTCGTTCGTGCCAGATATAAGTCATTTGCTATCTCTCTTAAACAACTATATACTAGTCTAGCATGGGCATCCACCTTCCTGACTTGACTGTGATGAGTTAGCGCCGCCCTTAAGGTTCACATCAACCATGTCTTCATGTTTTGTAGAAGGATTTTCCATTCCTGGCAATGCTCCAGCAATCTTGCGAAACAGAGGCTGCAATTTCACAACCATATTTCAACTACCAACAATATTAAAGAGATATTTTTCGCATAACAGGTTTGGTAGCTTCTGACTACAAAGCTGGTCATAGAATCAAGTCTTGCATTGTGACTGTAATTGTGTGGTTACAACTGTGTCTATTTCTTATGTGGAAAACTTTATATGTATTCATGTTTTTCACCTTGATATTGAATCCTGCTTTTGCACTGGTTTCCATGAACGTGACTTTAAACTCACGGGCCTTGTAATCTCCTTCCTCAAGTGAAACTTGCCTGGTGGATTGGAAACATAGCAACAATGTTAGTTTCCTACTAAAACAGACAAGTTTCCCTGTATAGTTTAGACCTCACCATATGTCCTAAAAAAATGACAGAAAAAAGACGCCAAACTGCAGGTGTCTTAGGTTTTTTCCCGGGGGCTTATTCACATAATTGTAACTAACCTATTATATTATGGCACTTGATTCGTACAAAATCAAGTACAGCCTCGTGAGTATTAGGGGCGTAATACCAACAAGACAAATAGCCAGGCTAGACTCTAAACAAAATATTTCAGGTTTCCTGTTTTTTTCAAGCTATAACAATCAATCAATCATGTACCTTTTATCAACAAGGTCGGTTTTGTTTCCGACGAGGACGATGATGACATCGCTGCCTCTTTCTGTGCGCACTTCCTCAATCCACTTGTTTATGTTCAGGAATGTCTGCCTATCTGCATATCGACAATTAAGCAAGATATTCAGCAAACTACGTGTTTGTATACGTCACCATACTGCTGTGCCTAACATGACGCCCTGCACGTGGACACTAAGACGAAGTTGCACGAAACACAAGCATTGACAGTGAACAAGGGAGAGAAAGGGTTGTCTGTCTACCTTTCTAGCATCTGTGAAATATATTATGCTGAAGAACATAGTAGCTTTTACTTCACTGAGATAGACCCAGCTTAAGTTAGACTACTATTACTCACTTGCTATATCATAGACGATTACCGCAACTGAAGAATCTCTGATGTAACTTGGAATGAGACTCCTAAATCTCTCTTGCCCAGCAGTATCCCTTTAAAGTATTCATGGCCAGAGACAAGGAAACAAGAATTATGTCAGCAAATAACACTACTAATGTTAAATCACAAGCAATGCCAAACTCGATTACATGGAGATATCCCCAAAACGATAATCATTCAAGCGGGTACATATGTATATGTTCCATTATTATTTCCTTTCCCGACGTGTGAAGGCTAAGTCATATTTCATTGATATAAAAATTTGCTGATAAAAAAAAGCATTCACTTCAAGGAATAAGCGGTAACATCTCACAACACATCAAGTAGAATACAAGTTCACAAAATAAGAACAAAATCTTACCAAAGCTGCAGACGAACCGTTCGATCTTCAAGGTACATTGTTTTGGACAAAAAATCAATTCCAATGGTAGCCTGCAACAACAACAACAACAACAACAACAACAACAACAACAAGCAAAAGCTTGTTAGTAATGTCTCAACATAGATCTCTTTTGCCTTAATTCTCAACAATCACTCAATTCATTTAGGAAAGGAAGGAAAGGATCACACAAAACATTATTCAGAGATAGATCACAAAAATTCATAAACAATATAATATAATCACAAAAATTCAATTCAATAACAATTAATCACAAAACGAATCAGAGACCGAATTGGACATGAATTAAAAAAACAAACAGATCAAAAATTGAAGGAATTAGGGGAGGAAAAGACCTGGTAAGTGGTGTCAAATTTGTCGTACATGAAGCGTGTGATGATGCTGGTTTTTCCGACGGATTGATCTCCCAAGAACACAAGCTTGTATTTGGAGAGAGGAGACACAGTCGCCATTTCTTTTCCTGGAAAATGTAGGTAGTGAAATTGAAAGCGGAAATGGAGAAACGGAGGTTAGGATCCGAAACTAAATGAACAAAGAGAGGACGAAAAAAGAAAACGCGTTTTAAAGTTGTGAACTATTTATATAGTTTGGACTTTCACAAGAAACCGCCAACCACGTCCGAGTAAAAAACCTTCACCTTGCTCTTTTTCTTATACCCTCCTAGTCTCCTTCTAATTAGAGGTGTGCAATGTAGACTCGGAATCGGTCCCGAATCGAGAATCTAACCAAATTTGGAATTGAAAACCGGAATTATGATAAATAATTTCGTTTCAGTTTTTAATTTAAGTGAACTATTTAATTTTGGTTTAGTTTTGGTTCTCAAAACTCAGAATTGCTTGGTAAGCAATAAGAATCAAACCAGTTTTGCGTCGCCACGAGTCCATCTCTCGTATATTGTTTTTTTAACTTAATTTTTCTTGCAAACCTTATATTTCAATTGAGTGGTAATAATTAAATCTTAACATTGGATTTTCGTTTAGTATTTTTTATAATTGCAAATTATGTTTTTCGCTTTTGGCTATAATCGGGCTCAATTTTATCTAATTCGGCTTATAAATCGAGTATGAATTCAAAACCAAAAACTAATCGGTTCCAACTGAGTAAGACCAAAATAGAATCTGAAACCAAACCATTTTTCACATAGTGGTTCCAAATTTGATTCTTATACATCAAGAACCGAATGGTTCAATTCGGTTCGTTCCGGTCCGAAACCATGCCGACACCTACTTCTAATTACAAAATTATATTTCTATGCTTATTAGTCGACTATTTTTATAGAAAAATATTTATTCGCATACTCTTACCTTTTTTCCAAGTTGAATGTACTATACACGAATTCATTTGTTTTGAATTTTTCTTGAAGAAGAATACTGTTTCCTAGGGCTGTCCATTTTAACCAAAAAACCATAATCGGACCGTGAATCATACCGAACCAAACCACAAAAAACCCAAAACCATGGATAATAGTTTGGCTGCGGTTCAATTTTTAAGTAAACCATTTAATTTTGGTTTGGTTTTGGTTTACATATTCTATAACCGGCGGTTAACCATAAAAACCGAACCATAATTGGTCGTACAAGTGTCAATCCCGTAAACATCCACGTCTACACACATCTTCTTC
>JAYMTP010006906.1:0-11569 GCA_036897365.1 Geranium brycei | reverse complement strand
ATGTAGATTCCAAGACTTTTATGGCTTTTGGAGGAGGCTCGAGAATGTGTGTGGGTGCTGATTTTGCAAAGCTACAAATGGCCATCTTTCTTCATCACTTGGTCACCAAATACAGGTCAATATTAATACAATTAACTTATATTATGGATATTCGTTTAGGGTTGTAATCAGCTATAAATGTATGCTTCAAATATAAATTTACAAATTAATTTTTGACCGCACGGTAGGGCATTTAAGTGGAGATTTTATATATTTTGGTGTTTTGACCCATGACCTTCGTTACACCTGATTTCCCCTAGCAAGGTTTACCCATTGGCTATAGTATGAAGCCCGGGATCCTCAGTTGAAATCATCCAATCTATTGACTAATTCGTTCTTTGTAGATTTAACTAAATTATTTGTATAATTTAAAATATATATGAGTAAAATAGATGTATAATTGATGTTTTGTAGGTTTGTATTTTAAACATGATTTGTAGGGTAGTGCATCTCGTTAGTTTACGTGGCATGTGAATAATATAAAGTTTTAGTTTTGATGATAAATGTAATATTTGGTTATTTTCAAATCAGATGGACTGTAATCAAAAGAGGAGATATAATTCGAACGCCGGGTTTAGTTTTTTCTGAGTGGTTTTCACGTCGAAATCAAGGAGAAGATCGGTGCCAAATGACCCAAATCTGTCAATGAAAAATAATTATATCGGACAACGTGAACAAAAATGCATCACATGGTTATGATGATCAACAATAAGGAAACGTTACATAATTAATTAATATGTATGTTTGTAGTATCTAGAATGATTTAGATGTGTGGCACTGATAAAAAATAATAATGGTGTGTTCATGTTTAATTAGGAATGATATTCTAAAGATTATGTAATTCAGAACGTTTTGCCACCTAGCAGTGTTCATCTTCAAAATCAGCACCCAAATTTTAAAAATTTCGTTTTAGATACCTCGAGAATTTTGAAGCGACTTTTAAGGTAATTTTTGTTAACCGGCCGCCTGATCGCATGTGCTTGCGTGTATACCGGCTGCCCGTGGAAGACCTTCAGCAGGCCCAAATATTGTGATTTCTCAGAATTTTCAATAACCGTCCAATGAGCCTAAGTGAACTCGTCTAAGGACAACACTAAATGGCCCAATAAATGACACAAAATGAAAACCGGCAATAAAACTAAAAATGTTCCATTTTGGAACCTTATTCATCTATACGTTGTTCGAAGAAGAACCACTGTTAATGTACAATTTCATAAAGGTCACGTATTCATATCCATCATGTAATAAGCTTCGGCTATAAAACCCTCCGAATGGCAAAGATTTCGTATGCTCTTCTTATATGATGAGATCATACAGTTTTAATAGTTAAGGATCTAAACATGAATGCGTGACTAACGTCGAAATAAAGCAATTTCAAATAAGAATATACTTTTCAACGGTGAACTTTCAAGTATAAGAAACTGGGTCAGTCATCAAAACATATTCGGCAAGATGATGACATAGATTAACCATAATAATGAACAACAACCGGAGGAAATAGTCTCCAAATTGTACAAATTCAAATCAATGTCATTTTGCAGTTAATAAATTTCTTAATTAATTAATTCATGAACACATAACCTATTGAACCAACTAGGGTATCCACAACATGATTTCTAAAAGATGGTCGAATGACTATCAGGAGAATACGTTGGAGCAACATATGACAGCCATACGTCTTGAGTTTGTAAAACGTTTTGTCATTCTAATTGACAACCGACATAAACACTCTGATACCGAATTGAAGAAATTCGGTCAAACACTTCAGCTCGTTCATGTGTCTTCATCGTAAAATCTGACTGCGGTCTTTGAATGTTTATATATGTTAGGTTCACATGTAAGTTCGAAGTCATACATCGAAAGATTACGAGATATAAAGAGAGTTTATATACACATTGGACCATAGACCTGATAGGGTATTCTTTTGGTTCAAAGGTGGGCTTTAATGTGTACGTGGACTTTCTTTATGGTGTGCTTCTCATTGGTAAGACCCGAATCTTCCCATCAATATCTTCAAGAGTTGCACGCACCTTTTTACTTCAGTACGAATGTAGTGCCTATTATATTATCACATAAGTTTTTCTATACATGTATAACATAAAGAGCATGTCTACAAAACGACGTTAAAAGTCAAGTGATTGAAGTGAAAAAATAAAAAGGTTCAAGTACGTGGAGTTTTCCCTAAATTTTAGCTGCCAACCAGCTTCATTAATGGTATTGAAGTGGTTTTGAGGAAAAGAAGCAGACGCTAGCCAAAATTGAGATAAGCTTAATTCATTTGTTTACTCCACAAAAGGTTCCCACCCACACGTTTCTAGTTGCTTCAGCTCCGTAATACCTTCAATTACGGCATACTTCATTTTCACACAAATCATTACAATTCAAATTAATTAATTCTCACAACAGCAATTTTTTAAAATTAATATCCATGGTTGACTGAATCTTGGGTTATTTAGGAATTAATAAAAAATGAATTGATTAAATTATTCCCAAATTAACTATTGTAACTAAAATATTGTCAAATAAATGATAAGTAACTCATTTAACACATGTCAGGTTATGAATTCGATTCTACATGTTGTTTAGAATTAGTATAAGATTTCTCGAATTATTGCCGATAAAAAAATACCTCGTATGTTCAAGTGAATGAGCCCTCAACAACTCCTATTCTTTAGTCCTTCTGGTTCAAAGCTTGGCCTCATCTAGACATAAAAAACAAGTAGCCCATTTGTAACACCATTTAGAAGTGAACTATTTTTTTTTATCAGTAAATTAGGAAAATTCTCTGTTTTAGATCGATTTTCGAAAAACTGTGTTATCGATTTTTTAATCTTTTTATTAGCATCCGAAAGAAAAACTAACATACTTTTCATTTTCCCCATTATTTTATCAATATAAATGTAAATTAAAGCTCGAAACATAACTCTTAATTTTAAAAGTATAGTATAATACCGGACTCTTAATTTTGCACTCTTATTTACAGACTATGCATAATGGGCCTTCCAATTGCTCCATTGCCTTTTGCAAGATTTATGAGGTCTTTGGAAATTAGATCAGTGCAATATTTTTTGGGCACATTGTATTGTATACATATATACTTACCTTTTTAGGGGAGAGCAATATGAGACTGAACGGGTATTCATCATTCTGTATTTTTTTTAAAGTGACTAGTTTTGATTTCATGTATTTCTTCACGTTTGGTTTATTAGTTGCATGACAACTTTAATGAATTTGCTTTTCTGTATATGGGTATGAATGTGTACTTAATTTGTTTAGAATGAGAGTGTATGAATTTGTATACTTAAGGACATGTTATTTAAGGGTGATATATTTGGAATGCATGGATCAGATTGCAATCAAGGTTAAATTGAGTTTTTGACTTTTGAGTCAATCTAATTATGAATTTATGGGTTTTGATATTGATTATTAATTGTTGGATTCTGAATTGATGGTTTTTTTTGGATTAATTACACTTTTCTCATATTGTAGTGACGTGTTTTACACTTTGCCCCAATTATACTAAAAAGTTCAAAATAAGATCAGTTAATTATATTTTTTTTACACTTTGAGTACATAAGCCTAAATCAATTGTCTCTAATATCATATAAAATAGGTCATATACATAAGGTCGAGTGTTTCAACTAAAAATGTCAACTTTATTGGTTGGATGAGACTCTTCTTTTCTTATTAAAGAAAAATTTCATGTGGCTTTGACTTATCTCTCATACTTGTACGTCAAAACTTAGTTTTAAAAAGAATATTTCATATTTATAGTATCATTCCAATTCTAGCAACAACTAGTACATTTTTAGTTGAGGTTTTCATATTAATAAAAATTGTTATTTAACTTTATTATATATCCTATATAGATATCTTATTTTAATTCAAAATAATATACGTATATCAATGATATATTTTCTTCTTACCTAATTTTTATCGTATTGTCAAAGAAATGTTGATCATTTACTATTAGTTTTTTCATTACCGACGGTGTACGTAGGGAGTGTACGCCGTTACAAAATTTTGTAACTGCGTATTTACTATGTGCGCCGTCACAAAAACTCTAACGGCGTACCTCCAACCGTACGCTGTTAGTAATCATATTTTGTAACGGCATATAATCGTATGTGCGCCGTTACAAAAGTGTTGACCGTTGACCAAAACCTTACTGTTAGGAGTAAACGGTCGGAAATCGGGTCGTTGTTATTATCGTTAGTTTGTAACGGCGTACTTTGTCATGTGCGTCGTTACAAATCTTTTGTACAAATGTTGGCAGAACCTCCCACTTCTCCCTACCCACAACTTCTCTCACACATTTTTCTCTCGACAAGGGTATTTTCGTAATTTCGGTGAGAGTTTCCCGACAAGTGTTGTTTTTAAATTTCCCGAGTACCCTATATTAAGTCTCCCCCACTATACTACAGTTCATACAATCTGTCTTTGTATTAGCTGGTGGAGTCGAAGTTGCGGGAAAACGGTTTATAATATTTCGGTGAATTAGAAGGTACGTACATTTTTAAATAATGCATTATGTAAATTATTAGGGTTAATTACAGTTTACCCCTGTTAAAATGACATCATTTACACTTTACCACAGTTAAAATAAAGCTTTTACACTTAGGCCAAGCTAAAATGAGTTTTTTACACTTTGCCCAAGCTAAAATGGTTTTGATGTTAAATATAGGTCATGTGTGGCATTTGTGTCATTTAAAAAAAAGGGGTATTTGTGTCATTTAAAAAAAATATATTTCCCACGTGATACCACGTGACCTATATTTAACGTCAAAACAGACGAAAATGGGGCAAAGTGTAAAAAAAACCATTTTAGCTTGGGCAAAGTGTAGAAATTTTATTTTAGCTGCGGTAAAGTGTAAATGAGGTCATTTTAGTAGGGGTAAACTGTAATTAACCCTAAAATAAAAATCAAATCGCTTCTCAGTTAGAGATCTTGAGTTCTCTCAACGAAATCTAAATTGAGATTAGAGAGCTCTCTCAACAATCACACTCTCATCCTGTTCAAGTTCGAGCCATAACTCGATCTAAAAATCAGGGATCATATCAAAAAGTAATCCATTGTAATGAATTGTTTTATGGTGGACACCATGAACAACATCGTCCATATAAGAAAAACATGGACGAGAATTCCCTGCTATCGTGATTTGCGAAGTTCAAATATATGTGATATGAGAAATAAAGGGTTATCTGTAAACTTGTGCAGTTGGTAACTTGGTACGATATTCATATGTATATCAAAGTAATCAAAATGAATTTTTCATATGTAACTGTAATTTGCATGTCTTAAAGCTAGTACATTAAGTTTCAATCCTTCTGAGCCAAGGCATTGTGATGAATACAATACTTGTAAATCTTGATTTTTCTTTTTGACAGACTGATAGTAAAAGAAGAGTTCATTTGGTGCAAATTGATGTTTAGATTCTATAAAAATAACGTAGAAGAGCCACAATCATCCATCCCATGATTAAGAAAATTCCGTGTACACAAATACTACACTTTTATCTCCATATTCCATAGTATTTTACAAATATAATAATTTCAAGTTTTAAGGCATCAATCACAAAAATAAACTAACAATTGTTTAATTTTATACAACAAATCAGTACTCAAGTACGTAGGGAGGCTCATTCTGAATCTGTTTGGATTTCCAGAACCAGTGAGATAACAAGTCTAATAAAATAATCAGTAATTAGGGTAACTAAATGTAAACAATAGTGCATTTCAAACATATGCGGATTTAAACAATATTTATTTCATTTTCAAGAGAGGACACAACTTCATTCCTCTGAAGTTAACAGAACCATATGGGCATTTCATGATGAAAGTAGAAGAAGAAAATGATGAAGAAAGAAACAATAGAAAAGTCAAATGGACAAATTCGAGAAGTACCCGGCGTGCTATATCAGCTGCAGACTCAAAACGTTCTTCTGGAGCCGTATATTGTTCTATGTGCCCTTCAAAAGTTTCGTCATCCTCCTCTGGTAGTGCATTCAAGTCCATGGAAACAACCATTCAACATGCACAGAAGAACATTCCTTGACGTGAAAATACTCAAAGGCGCTGAATGGGTCGTGCCTCTCGGTAAAAGCAGTGTAGCTTAATACTGACTCCAAAGAGAGGAATGGGTACAACACATTCTGTATCAAGCTCCCATGACCAGCAGCTATGCCAAAGACACAAAGCGACACAATGGTGTAAATGTTGTTTTTGTTGGCAATATTAACAGCTTAGATGCATAACATAGAGCACTAGCAAACATACACCTCAAACAACACATACATTTTATGACAATTTGGAGTACCATAAGGTCATAAATGGAACTAAAGTTCCTAACACATTATGTGACAAGGAAATGTTTGATGTAATAAAATCTAAAGCAATAAATTCTAAATAATTTAGTAGCACTCATACTACGTTTTCATTGCTCAGAGTCTTCTTTTTCAATCTTTCAGCAGCTCAATTACCTGGAAACCAATTCCCCATTTCAGCTTACCCATTTAACTCTACTATGCTCCATCCGAAAAATCCACTTTTCAAAATCCACACCCAAAATGCTGCATGGAGCACACAAATAAAAAACCACAAAGGCAACGCACAAAATTTTAAAATTTTCGCATTCCAGCCCATCCAAATCGGCTAAACCACAACAATCGAGCAAGACTGGAAAAACAATTGGTTCAAAAGACGGCAACAAACCTCAACGAACAGGCTCAATCGAGGACCAATTCCGAGCCACCATGCTCTCCGAGTAACAGAGAGCGAGCAGTTTCTTCTTCGAAGCGATTATCGATCAAAAGCTTCGCAAAAACCCCTCGCGATTACAGTGAGAGGTGCTTTGTGGCTACTGAAGATCGTCCCCGAAACCCTAGAGCGAGAAAGAAGGACGACTTCGTCTCAGGGTGGTTTAGAGAGAGAAAAATAAGAGTGAGGGACTTTCTTTGTTTATAGATTGATCAATTCGTGAGAAAAAATAGAGGAGAGAAAGAGAGAGACTGCAATCGGAGTCAGGAAATTCAAAAACAAAATTAATATATGATAATTAATAATTAGGAATGCACGCTCAACCAACACATTTTGTATATTAATACGTCCAACTTTCTTTTTAATTTGTGAGCTCACTGTTTGTTTTTTTGTGTTTTTTTATTAATTTTATTTTAAAAATAACAAATATTTATTTTCTTAAATATTCTTTTATGTTTAAATTGTCGAAATGTTATTATTTGGACTTCATATTTTCAATAAATTGTTATTAAAAGATAAATAAAAAATGGGCAAGAGACCATTAAATTCAATCCTTGGGTGATTTGGGCTTATGGGTCTTCAATTGGACAAATTTTCATTCCTCAAAACCCCCAACTTGGGTCGCTACAATAAACCCTCTTGTGGTCGAACTTTTTTAACAAAAAAGCTAAAAATTGGACGAAATCACATAGAATACCCAACAAACTGTGAGTAGTAGAGGAGGAGGAAGAACTTGAGCAAGTACAAAAAGTGCGAAAGCTTGAATTTTGGAGAACGCCTTTGGCTTGCTTGGCTATGTTTCTATATAAAATTATGAGTTTCGCATGTGTCATTGAGTTTATCGAACATCACAAGAAATTGAATTTATCGCTCGAGTTTGCAGAGATTATGATGGTCTCGTTATTGGGTGTCAAAGGCTACTACTGGTTACCGAGGGACAAGAAGGTGAGATCGAACTGAATAACATATAAGGAAAGATGATTTGAGACGGAGATTTGCAAAAGAAACAATCGTCATTGAGGATTTAATAGCTTGCAAAATCCTCCTTATTTCATCATAGAATATTACTAATGACATTACCCATCGCACGGGGCAATACACTAATAAAGGGATAAACTTACATTTTTTATGGATAAGGATAGAGTATGTTAATGGTAGTGTCTTGTCTTGTAGAATTTGGGAAAGAGGAAAATAACATAGGAGAGAGAATGAAAATGAATTGTTTTGAAAACTTTAAAATTAATTAAGGTTTTATTGGCAGTGCCCCTTAAAGTAGATGGGGCATCTCGAAAATCATTTTTAGTTAAGCGTAGTTGGGTAAGAAATAAGGGGTGATTTCAGCGGATCGCTTCTCTATGTATGGTGGGATGGATGAGGTCTACCTAATCCCCGTTAGTTTCCAAAAATGTTTCATAAATTCAAAACATTTTAACCCATTCAATCCCAATTGGGTAGGGGCGTTTATTACTCATTAGTGAGTATTTTATCATCTTTACTTCATATATTTATCATCTTTACTTTTGAAGTAACTATTTCATTTTAAAACAATATATATTTAAAATAATTTTTTTATTTTTCGTCAGGCTAGTTAATCACGAGCTATTTTAAATATTCTAGTCTTATTCTATTATACATAGAACAAACAAAATCAATGAGGTGCGAAATGACATTAGTCATTACTTGTTTTTAATGCACTTTGGCCAAACAAAATTCCTTTGGTCATGAGCCAATTTCTACATTGTAAAAGGATAACGTGTTACATTTTCTAGAGTAATTGCTACCATCACACTGTTTACATTGAGGTTAGGAGGGTGGGGAGGGTTATAAAGGTAGCTTAAATGGGTTCAGCTTTTGCTGATAAAAAAAATACTACCATCAACAGCTTCTTTGAAATATTTCAAGGGTCATGCCTCTATTCATGAAAAATATTAGTTGTAAATTATATATTTGATCAAATATCATGCTCCATTACACAAACCACAAATTTCCCGAGTCAAAACCATACACAAATGCCAAAAACACTCAAAAAAAAAAACATTAACAACTGATCGTGGAAAGGAATGAAAGAAATCAAGAGACAGCCGACATGGACAACGATGAATGAATTGATAATATTGTTTCATTTGACTGAATGACTTCATTTGAAATATAATAAATTCATATTTAAATAATAAAAAAATCCCAGTTGAATGTGTAAAGTAAATATTATGAGATTTCGAGCATTACGGAAAATGTTAGCGAAAAAAGTAAAAGCAGTCCTAGTAGTTACCATATACATATGGAACAACAAAAGGGATCCTGCTTTCTGGGAACAAATCAGAAAGATGCTAGCAGCCAGTTACAAAAGAATTATCGTCGAAAGCCTTATCCCTCCGCTTTGCGTGCACTTAAACTATGCGAAAATAATCGTGCCATTTATCCTCATCATATCGGTTATCATATGCGGTATACGTTGGGGCCTTAGGACACTCACGCTTGAGCGAAGGCGTTGAGAAAGAGTATATCCTGGGAAATGCAGAGACAAAACACCTCTGATTCGAGATTGTCGAAAGCGAGGCACATTTCAGTCTCCAAATCTCAATCTTTCTCTCTTCGCATCACACGTCTCATGTTTCTCAATCTGAATTTCTCAAATTATATGTGCACTGAATTTCGCAATGTACATGTGATGCGCAAAAAGTCGACGACAAAAACGCCACGTCTTTTCACTCACCCGACAGTGAACCGGTTTTAAGTAATAACAAGTAGTAAGATTACAACCCCAAATATCGAACCCGAAGGAAAATGACGACCTTAAGCACTTAAGTAGAATTTTGTGATTAATCTCAATAAATTGATATTTAAGAATGATTAAAAATCAGTAAATGCACAATAAGTAATAAAAACTTAGCACGAATAGATAAAACAGTCAAAGATGGTGATTTAGGCATTGAGTTCATATAATAGTTTCGAGGCACGATAAAATTAAAATCATGCATAACAACGAGATTCTCAAACTTGGGGTGACAACGAGAAAACCAAGACACCTTAAATTCCCTCCTAGAAAATAAGAAGTCTAAAAACAGTTTAAAGTAATTGAGCTATCCCTAGTCACGATTTAACCAAACTGAAGAGGATTAAGTAAATTGAATTCTCTTAACTTTCTGTTTTGGGAGCCTATAGTTATTACAGTTGTGTTAATTCCACTATCCTTAAAAAAAATTTAAACCCGACCTTTACCGAAAAAATCTATTTGCAAACTTGTTTCACAATAAAAACACAAAACTTTATCAATCATTAACGGTTACAAAAATGAAGCTTAAGTGTAGCACGATAAAGATACCCCTACTTGGAGCTATATGCAATGTTCACAACAAAAATGTCGCTAAATCATCATATTAATTCAAGCCCTAAATCACGAATACTCTACCTAATCATGGTGACAAGAGCTCAATATATTGAATACGAGCGCAATAGTCAACAACAATTCATTGATAATCAAACTACTCATGTATAAACATAAAAGAGAAAGATATAACTCATTTAATTTTCATGACCACAATACATGGATCCTTGATCTTCAATCTTCTCTAGCCCTTCACCCTTGATTACCGTCCTTTTAGTGATTCTGCTCTATAGAACCTCAATTTTTCTCTCAATTTCGTGCTCAAAATACTCTAAAATGGTCTCCCCTTATGAAATGAATGCAAATTTTATTTACAGGGCTTGATTTCGTCGCGACCACAGTTGGTGGTCATTCGTGCGCGCAATATTCGGTCCATCTTGTGACCACATTTCAACACGATCTGAAATTGAAAGACACCACGGAGGGGCCACAGGTATGTGGTCCTCCACCACGGGATAGGCCCGAAGGTGGCCCCGAGGTTGGCCACAGATTGTGGTCCTCCACCACAGGTTAGGCCCAACTGTGGCCACGAACCGTGGTTCTCAACCACGGGGTAGGCCCGAGGGTGGCTCCGGGGTCGGCCACGGAGTGAGCCAGAGAAGGGACACGATCAAGACCATGGTTCCGTGGCCCAAGCAACGGGTCTTGTCCACGGACCACCACAATATTGACCAGTAACTTCCTGAGAAATCAACCGTAAACACCTTAAATATGCACAACACAACTCATCGTACTTGTGAGGCAAAAAAAGGCAAAACTTGGGCATTTTGATACCATATAGGACAAACCAAGCTAAAATGTAAGGGATAAGTACCAAAAAATCGGTAAATATGCTCTCGCATCAACACCTCTAGACTAGAACTTTTCTCGCACTGAGAAAACCACAAAGAAGAAAAAGAAACAAGTGCCGTTTTTAAACCTCAAGATTACCCCGATAGAAGGAGTTCGGCATCTCCTAAAACTTTTCAGAAGGAATACCCACAAATTCTCTACATGTGGCAAAAGGGGACAACATAGTGCTCTTACAAGTAACAAGACTAAATCCTAAGCAAGCATGCACGTAGTTTAGAAAAAGTTTCTCATAATTATCACAAGCAGCTAAAAAAAAGTACACGGGTCAAAATAATAAAAGGTTCAAGAAGTATATGAATCGATACACTTCTATCGCGAAAATGAGAATTTATTGCGAAAATTTCTCAATATTTTTCGCAATAAATTTCCATTTTGCAAAATAGGTGCACAATTTTCTTTTGTTAAACCTTGGTTGGGGTTTCTGTCTCATACATATATATATATATATGGCTACAAACCTATATAAAACGTCCAAACGTCCAAACCATGTAGAACCGTCGGATCTGAGACACGCGTTATCTCAGAGTGCGACACGTG
>JAYMTP010006905.1:0-11569 GCA_036897365.1 Geranium brycei | reverse complement strand
TTTTTTATAAGCTCATTGTATCAAATTATCAATAGTTAAGACCTACTTTTGAAAATGAAGGGCCCAAATTCTCATTTTATTCATTGAATGTCCAAAATAAATGTTTCTAATAATAAAATAAAGGACCCAATATGAACGCCCCGAATTCTCTTCTTAATCCTTGCTTTAAGCCTCACCAAAGTAAAGCTTACCGTGTTAAATCGTAAAACGAATATTTCAATTCAATACATTAATATGGCATAATCAAGATTAGCAATTTAAGAAAACTACACTTTTGGTTTGTTAGCAAGGATGCACGAGGGAATTGTTGGAGACAGAGAAAGGTCTCACACGTCTAATTAATACATATATGAAGTAGACAATATGTACAATATAAGCAACTACACTTTGTTTTATCCTAGAAATTAATAAAAGAAGTAAGCAAGGTGCAACCATGACAAGGAATTATTAATATGATTAGAAATTAAGACAATGATATGTTACTGCCCTTGATGGGAAGACATGGTAGCTCCCCTAATCTGAGCTCATCAAGCAACACACATTTTTTTGGAATTGATTACCAATCATATATGCTTCTACACTGTATAATTATTCAAGTCAATGATGTATACCAATAGAAGTTAAGACTTCAAGAATTTAATTACTTATGATATTGGTGGGAATGTCATGTGTCTTTTGAATACAGTAATGTAAGTACATTCAAAATTTTAATTGTATACAACTAGCATATATATATATACTAATGGGTGATATTTTCGCACAACCAATCACAATAAAATATGACTAATTTTAAAGTGAAAATCTTATATTATTGGCACATATTTATATAATTATTATTTTAACAGGTGACCCATTTTTCATGTAAGATTTTTTTGTATGATATTGAAAATGGAGAAAATGTAATGTAATCCTTTATAAAAGTTCTTTAAAAGATATTCTTATATAGAATTAAGGGAAAAAGATGAAGAGATGTGTAATAAAATTGATAAAAGAGATTATTAATACGATCATTAAAGAATGATATAACTCCTCCATTAAGGTAATGTAACTTACAAAGTTTGGTTGACCAAACAAAACCCTTTTGATGACCCCAACAATCATCGTACTCCTTGCAAACGCAGAGTGTGTTCTAATTTAAGAGAGATAGTAGATATTCTGAGTCTAGAACGGCTACAATACCGAGAGGTAGAGTTGGTATATTCGCGGACATAGAATATTCTCTAATTGCATGATAAATTGAATCGATTTCTCTTACTTATAATCAAGGTGAACTAGCACCCGAGATTATATTCCTTTTGATTAATTTAGGTCATTGTTTGTGTGTGATATATGTTAGTCTCATTTACTAATTCCATACTAACCAATACACATCTATTATTACGCATTTTACTTTATATTCGATAGTACTTGTTGATTTGAGTTAACCTCATTTAGTTCATGTGGATTTAATCTGGTATTACCAGTTTTGTTACTTGTAACGATCGTATGCACTTGCATATCAATCAGGCGCGTTGAATTTTGAGTGATTGAGCGGGTTTGGACATTTGACCTTCTAACGGTAACCAGGAAAACTTTAAAAAAAATTATAAAAAACTAAACAAATCTATTTTAGTATATGAGCCTGTAATGATGTATGCAAATGAAATATAAAACATTGTCATCTCATATCAACCCTAAATTTAAGGATCCTAATTATATTTATAGAACTAGTTTGATCACCTATGGCTGATCCATATGTAAAATACTGCACTCTTTCCAAATGCATCACAGAACATTATTACTGATTGTTCTAACAGTAAAAAAAAACTCTTCAACTTTACTCATATGTTAAAACATTTTAACATTGGGCATCTCATGATATTATAACAGTGAACTTGTCATCTACCAATAAAATTAGAGCACCTCAAATAATTCTTTCATCAAGATTCAAGAAACAATCAAAATTATATGAATTAATATTTTAGAATTTGATTGAAATTAATTTTGTTGTAAATCATTTTCTCAAGTTCGTTAAATCGCAGCAAATCAAATAAAAACTCTCTGTGGGCCCCATATATTTCCCCCATATATATATAGCTGAACTCTGTTAATCAGACCAACTCTGTTCTTTCAAAACTTGCAGAGAAACAAGAAACAGAGCGCACTTGGGTAATCTCGAAAACCAATGATTCTTTATACTTTAGATCGTAAAATAAATAATTTTTTAAACTCGTAGCCATAGTTGTCCCTTATTTTAATACTTTTGGTCTGGTTTTGAGCTTACGATTGGAAGCAACTTGAGAACAAAGATGGAAGAGCTATGGGGCATATGTTTTTTTCCCGACTTTTGGAGCAGCAGGCCGGCACAGAGACAAAGATCTCTTTTACATCCTCAAAATCTCTCCTTTTATTACTATTTTATATTTCAAATTCCCATCGATAACCAAAGTTTGAATTCCTCAATTTCTTGAAAAGAAGAAGTGTGTCGTGCTTGTCTCTATGTTTCTCTTCTCGTTTCTGATATTGTTTTCTGGGTACATCGGAAACAGAGGAATGGGAAGTAAATACGGCGGAGGCGAGATTCGGAGACTACACATCATCTACTTCCTCAGTCGCACCGGTCGCGTAGAGCAACCCCATCTCATTCGTGTTCATCATCTCGGCAAAAATGGCGTCCATCTTCGTGGTACCTGCAACAATCCTCTGTTTCGTGCTCTGTTTTCGTGCTCTGTTTTGCTCACTCTGTTTCTTGTTCTGTTTTGTCGGTCCCGTGAAGATGTCAAGAGATGGTTGTCGGAGCTTCGAGGAAAAGACATGCCCGACTCCTTCGCTTGGTCCTACAAGAGGTGGATTTCATTGCTTTGCCTCCAAGCAACAAAACACATATTTATTGGTTGTGTCATGTTGCCAATTATTTTTTTGTATGTTTGTTTGTTTTGTCTGAAGGAGGTACAAGGAGGCTTATGTGTGGCAAGATTTGCTGGACGATGACCTCATCACGCCAATCTCCGACAACGAGTTCGTGCTCAAAGGATCCCAGATTGTCCCCACCGGTAATCATTAGAATCATCAATCAAAAATTAAGGATGTCAATCTCTACTTTTAACGAGATTTTGCTATATTTTTTGACAATTTGGGTTGGAGTTGAATGACATTATAACTCTGATTGACTAATAATTTTTGAATTTTAGCCACTTGGGTTGGAGTTTCTCTTATGTTTGTTTGTGGACTCAGATAATGGAAACAGAGAGGGCAACATAAAGAATCCAAAAATGGAGAGATCCAATTCGGTACCCAATAACGAAGCACAGACGTCTATCGAAGCCTCGCCGCCAATCATCGGTTCTTTCGGGTTGGGGAGGTCGTCGGTGACCGACAATAACTCCGTTACATGCGAAGAAGAGAAGCCACTATTCCATCAAAGGAAACACAAAGAAGAGGGCAACAGCTCTTGTTCTTTTCCCTTTCCCACTTTCAGGGGAAGTGACGATGATGGTGTCGGGAACAATATTAGCCAAGCGTCCGTGAAGAGGAAGAGCGTCTCCAACGGCTCTCTGTTTCGGAACCTGCTCTCTTGCCGAGCCGCCGAGACCGACGACTCCGTTCTTGTCTCGCGCCGCAAGAACCAGTCGTTGGGGAGTGGCAAGATTGGTAAATACGAGAAGTTGGGAGGTTCATCTCGGGTTTTCGGTAGTATTGAACACGAAAAACAACAGCAAGCGAGGTAAGTCCAAGAAAGTAAAAGAAGTAACTGATATTGATGATTTGAATACAGCATTGAATAAATGGAGTTTGAGTTTAGGTGGGTTTGGTTTGTATTTGAATGTTTGGAGCAGGAGAAGCTATGACGGAGGAATCAACGTAAAGAAGCAAAAGGAAACAATTGGGCATAAAGCGTACAAGCCAGTGCATGGCCCGACTTGCTCGTAAGTGAAAACAAACCCAATTATTATTATAAAACATGTCTGGGATTTGAATTGATTATTTATGAGTATTGAACATATATAATATAATGCAGGCAATGTGGGAAGACATTTAGGCCTGAGAAGCTGCACAAACACATGAAGTCATGTAAAGGAATGGCAAGAAACAAGGCACCTTGACTCATCTTTCTTCTATCTGTATATGTACATCGCTTTCTCTAACTACCCTTAAACCCACCCACTCAAATACCGTGTTGAGCCTCGAACCTGGTCTGAAGCTAAGGAGGGAACAGTGTCAATCATTAGGCCACGTTCAAGCTGGTTCCTCTCCATTTTTATATTATAGATTCAAGCTTACTCAGGGTCTGCAAATGCATTATTTTGATGAGGATGATTTATGTAAACAACCATATTAGTTGTTGATGTCAGATCAGTTATCCAAGCAATTAATATAGTTTGAGTTTGGATTTTGGACTTGTCAAGCTTGGGCTTGTCCGTGTGTGTAATGGGCTGCTGAACTGGTTACTGTTCTAACCCGCAAGTTTACTGCGATTATTCTTGTTAATTTAACTTAACCACATTGTACTCAAAAGGAACAATTTGAGATGTCTACTTTCTCAGGAGAGTTAGTGGATTCGATTTACCAGAATTCATGGCAATATTTTACTCTAAACTGAAGTATAAGAACTTGGGTGCCATTTTGTAGCTGAGATATATCTGAAATGTTCTGGTCTCCTATCCCTTTTCGTAGGACAAATCAACTTCTGGTGAACAATTATTGATTAATAAATATGGGATAGTACCTTTTTGAGGGAATGTAGAAATTAAGGAACTTCTTCATCAATTTATTTGAACTGGTAGTCACTAGTCTTAATTACCATAACACATGTATTTTCTTTGCACAATTTCAAAATCAAATCACAACTGGAATGTGGGTTTGGTATTCAAATCACGCATGGACTGTGTGTGTACACTAGACCAATAAAACCCATAAACTGAGCAATATTAATATTAGATCGAACTATAAAATCAACTAAATCTTCAAAGCAACCATCACTTGATTCGCATAACCAAAAATAAATTATTACCTCATGTCTTCTTCCTTTGTATGTTCACAATCCTTTCATTTGGGGGTTTCGTTTGGGAGCCGATAATGTAGCTAATGTCCTCACCCCAATTTGATGTGACAGGACCTCGATGTTTGTGTTCATTCCGTCAACCAAATACTAAAACTCGAAAAATCTTAGGGTTTATGTGTCGGTGATCGCCCAGAACTCAAAAACTAATCCTAATTCTTGGATTTAAATCCATGTGCATTTCAAATCCAGGAAAATAAATTCTCACTAACGCCATATTCACAAGTTTGTACACAAAACTCATAATTATTAGCATTCTATCCGAATTGAAATTGATATAAAATGATATCATTACCATATGAAATTATTACCATATTAGTCTTTCAAGAAATTATCATTTTAGTGCTGGGACAAATATTACATGATGCGTGTTGTTATAAAATTAATTTCCTGCAAAATCAAATGACTTACTAACTGATAGGAGGAGGTAATTTTAATCCACAATCTTTGGTCATCAATCGCGTGTAGATTTGCTTTTACCTCATTAATTTATCTATGTAACTGAAAGAATGAACCTACCAACCCTTAGATTTGCTTTTACCTCAAATTGGAGGTTGGCAAGAACATTTGTATCACATGGTAACCAAGTGTAGACCCCTCTCTATCTATGTCTCCAACCGTCGGATGTGATAAAAATATGCGATCTACGATGGAGATAGCGTGATCAGTACATGAGCAGCTTCGTACTATTACGAAGGTTCACATATCAGTTTTAGGAGGTTGACAACTGAAAACCGACACTTGACCTTCACAAGCTCTCATGTTGCTAACTAATTAAGCAACCTCCCATGGCCTCTTCTGTGTGTGTTCCACCTTTTTATTCAGACCACATCCTCGTCACAACAACGTCGACCAAACAAACCTCTGTCTTTGAATATGGGGAGCGAGGGCAGACGCCACTACGACATTACCATGTCCAAGAGGACTCGTCGATCATTCTATATCAAAAATGGACAAATGGCTAGCGATTGTGAAAAGGATTCGTTTTTAGTACTCACAGATTCTCCAGAGAACGAGGAAGAAGTAAATGTTGGTGACGGAGAGAAAGACGATGTCAATGCCTTGTCGGATAAAGGGCAGATCTCAGTAGGAGTTGATTCCCCGAAGAAGGAAGTTCCTAAGAATTTAGTAAGTGTCCCTGTAAATTTTAAATGTAGCTTACATATATATAGAGGGGTAATCTGGTGAGAATCTCACCATGCCATGAGAACTGTGAGAACCGCTTGAGGCGCGACACGTGGCGCTGAACTGGCAGGCGCGAAATTTTTTTTCTCTCAATTCATCGTTACATCCTTTCCCGAAGAAGGTAACACTTTTCCCTCTAGATTATAGTATGGAACCCGACTTTCTTATCACGTGGCGCCCCTATATTGGTTCTCATAGTTCTCACATGTGGTTCTCACTGGAATGTTTCTGTATATATATGAGGTCAGATTTTATTAGTAAAAGGTAAATCTTATTAGTATAGTCCTCTTTTATATATGTTTTTCAGCTGTGGGTGATTACATAAATCTTATGATCAATCTCCATCGCGTGTATATAGGAATGGACTTATAAACATGAGCTTACTTTAAGCGTTGGCGATACGGAAGAGAAAAGGGAAGGCAAGAGGTTCGAGGAGCTGATCAATGGAGAGAAAGAGGTGAAAACGGGGAGGAGCTCGCTGGGGCAGCACTTCACGAAAGAGGAGAAGGAGAAGGAGAAGCAGATGCAGATGCAAGTGGTGGTGAGGAAGCAAAAGCAAGAAGGTGCAGAGGGATTGAAGTTCAAGGGATTGGTGCGGCGATACGCCAAAGTGTTGGGCCATTTGATAAGGAACAAGCACGAACCGCGCAAAGGGTCGAGGAATAAACCTCTTCTGCAGTTAACCATGTAATTGCTCTCCTTCCATACGTACGTGGAGCTGCATTGTCGTTTTGATTCCATACATGTATAGTACTCTTATTAGTAGCTGTGATTTGTAGTGTGTGTAGTGTATGTACATGTGTGCTAGGTTTTGTTGGCATGATACATTTACTCACCTTGATATTGCCAGATATAGCAAATTACAGAGTTGAAAACTCTACAATTTATAATAAGAAGCTCAGACAAAACTTATTTGGGCCGCCTGGAATAGCTGTTATAATTCTACTTTTTGTTTAGAAACTCTATTTAACATTGTAAACAAGAAACAAAATAATTATGAAACGAAAATTTAGTTTGCTGCAAATATATTAGCAATCACTTTATCATGACAGTTGAACTAAGAAAATTCATTTTGGCTGAATGTTTTTCTCATCATTATTGTCTTAATAATCTGTCTCTTGTGGGCCATATTTACTTCAATTTAACAGACTAAAATGACCTTTTCAAAGCATAATCACTATAAGATTTTATCATAGAAACGGCAGATCCAGTACATCGTCTCAAAGGTAAAAACTAATTAATGACGGCGGACATCCGTCGTTGTCCGCCAGCATTAACCTACTGTTGTTGATTGTGACCGCGTACCACATACGCCGTTACTATAGTGACGAAGGGCTGCCATAAATGCGTCATTGGAATGATCACGGCAGTCCGTCAAATTCACCGTTAACAATAGTAACATTGTTTTTTAAGGAGTTCGCCATCCTTTAAGAGGAAAAAAATTGTAAATTTGAAAATTAGATTCAAAATAAATTGTGAACTGTAAAATTAAATTGAAAATAAAATATAATCCATATAACCGAAATTAATATTAATTTAATGTTTTCAAATTACAAATTTGAAAAAATAAATAAATAAATAAGATTTTTTTCCTACGGAAAGGAAGCATATTCTGGTTCGCATTCTGCATCTGCTCGTACAGTAACCTTGTCATAGCATTTGTCTCTTCTTGCTTTTTTCGAATCGCTTCTTCTCGAGCACGAGTCTCTTCTTCTCGAGCACGAGCCTCTTCTTCCCGAGCAAGAGTCTCTTCTTGTTGAGCCGTTAGCACTTCGATTCAAGACTTCAGAGCCACATTGTCATGTGTTATCTCGCCTTCGCCGGCCTCGAATCTTGGCTCATAAACCGTGAATATTTCTTCCATTATGATCGTGGGAAAACGCCTTTTCATGGCTCTTTCCATGGCATCGACCACTTGAGCGGGACTCATCTGGGGAATATGAGTCTTAGGATCGTCGTTGCGGTGGGAAGCCATACATGCCTCTAGGTACTCTCACACCACTTTCTGCATGAGTACAAAAAATAATATTAATTATTACTGAAAATAAAATACTTTAAAAAAATTAAAAAAAAACATACCACTTTTTCGTTATACCATTACAAATAAGTAGGGGGAAATATGGAAATTCAACAAGATTTGCACTGAAATTGCGCAGGTGGCGATGTCAAGTGGTGGGATGGATACCTCATTACTTTGCAACAAACCACGAGTCTCTGAAATCCTTCGTGCACGTGCATTCCCAAGTGATGGAGTGGACTTCTGGTGGACCTCAAGTGGAGGGATATGGAGACAGGTCGTCACCTCTGTTCGTCTCTCATGGTCTATCACTAGCATTAGAGTGCAACAATTTTCTAAGTGTGGGTGAAGGAGTCAAGTGGTGGGGTGGTGACCCTGTCACTTGGAATGATCAAACTAGCGAGTCTGACTGGAGGGGTGGTGACCCCGCCACTTCTTAAGCTTTTTGCTCCCGACACTCAATGTCAAACACGACATTCATCTTACGTTCAAGACTATCATGTAACATTTTCAAATCTCTCCTAAGTCATGTCCACTTTTTTGTCTGTCTATGAGCCTTGTAGGTATCGAGAGGCATGCACTAATCTTTGTGGCAGCAAGTAATGACTGAGGAACTTCAGGCTCTTGAGAAAACCATACCTGGTGTTGGGCCCGTAGACAGTAGTCCACAGACACCCAATAACGCGCAAGCACACGCGGTCGTCACATGTAATACCGGTAAGACCAGGTCGAATCCTCAGGGACCAATAGGGGTTTATCTCGACCTTAACTCTAATTATAATTATAGTTATAAAAGCGTGATGTAAAGATGGTTTTTGATAATAATATAAACATCAAGCTTTCAGAGATATTATTCAGGAGGAAGAATCACAAGTGCTAGGCCAATTATAGATTTCTAAATAATTAACAAACATGAACGAATCGAAATGCTATCATCGTAATCCTAAGTCTCCGTAACGTCTGTTCCTACTCTCGTAGTGAATCAGACCTTGAGTGGAATTATTCTCGGACCACTCGACCTCGATATACTTCCACTCAGATAAGCACTAACTATCACGGGATCGAGGTTGATGATAACCCCTTGACTATGGTTCGGTTCGTTGTCCACCGACCCTCTCGAACTCGGAATCAAAACTCAAACAAAATCACATATGCCTCTCAACATAAGTATTTAAAAATAAAATACCATAGACATACCAAGCATACAATTCAATTCATTTATCAAGTTAATAATCTAATAAATCCATAGTAACGACCTAGCACCCATGATCAAGGGATTTTAGCCCATGATCATGGTGCTAGCAATGTAAGTATTCAACAACAAATCAAAACACATAGTTGAAGAATAAAAATCCAAAACCCCAAACCCCACCGGGTCGAAGATCATGAAATCTAGACTTGTAGTTCAGGTTTTGATCGAGACTTGATGCTTGATTGATCCTTGAACTTGCTTGGCCTTCAACGATGATGAAACTCCTCTCGAAGTCTCCAAAAGCGCCTCTGGTAAGCTGGAGTCGACCCTCTATTTGTCTCTGACGGCTGATTGGGGTTTTTCCTAAACGAAAAACCCCTTTTATATGTTGTTGCCGCGACTCCTTTGACGGGCTGTGTAACGGGTCGTTGAGGTGCCTGTTACACCAACCCGTAGCTTCTCAGTTCGGGCTCGACCATCTCCAGGGCTGACGGGGTGCACGACGGGCCGTTGAAGGACCCGTCAAGGCTGGCAGTGGTCAGCTCCTCGAGCTTTCTCTAAGTACTCAGATGACGGCTAGGGCAACGGGCCGTTAGGGTGCCTGTTGCCTAGCCCAGAGTGCTCCTATCAGTCCTTTTTCCCGTTCCCTGCACATGTAAGCTCAAAAACCCATGAAGGCATAAAAGTGTAAAAAGGATCAATAATACTACAATCCCGAGGGTAAAAACGTCAACTAATGCGAGAAATATTATCTGAAATGTATACGTGACGTGATCGCATCACCTGGGAACTCGTACCTTTACCTAAGGATAAGTCGGTAGTGACCTACAAATGGGTGTATAAGTGAAGACGAAAGCTGATGGGATCATAGAGCGTTACAAGGCTCGACTCGTTGCACGAGAATTCTCCCAAGAATATGGGATTGATTATGAGGAAACATTTGCACCAGTTGCTCGCCTCACATCTGTTCGTAGTTTGTTGGCATTTGTAGTCGGACGAAAGTGGAACCTTTGTCAGATGAACGTCAAGAATGTCTTCCTCAATGGGGATCTCATAGAAAAATTCTATATGCAGCCTCCTCCTGGTATTATCACCCACCGAGCATCGTTTGTTCCCTTGAAAAATGCTCTATATGGACTTAAGCAAACTTGAAGGGCATGGTTTTCGAAATTCAGTGGGAAGATGATCGACCTTGGTTTCATCTCCAATCCATATGATGTTGCTTTATTTCAAAAAGACTGTTCTTTGGTACATTTTGCTTCTCCTTTATGTGGACGACATGATCATCACCAGAGATGATAACTCTGGTATCGCAGACCTTAAGCGTCACCTTAGCGAGCACTTTGAGATGAAGGATCTTGGAACACTCACATACTTTCTAGGGTTGGAAATCTTATTAGTGCCTTACGGTTATCGGCTATCTCAGGTCAAATACGCAGCTGATCTCATTTCTCGAGCAGGTTTATCTGATAGTAAGATGGTATCCACTCTCATTGAGGCAAACGAGAAATTTACACCCTCTGATGGAAAACCTATTATGGATGCTATCCAATATCGACAACTAGTAGGCAGCCTTGTCCATCTAACTATCACACGTACAGACATTGCCTATGCAATTCACACCGTCAGCCAATTCATGAGTGCACCACGTACTACACACTATGAGGCTGTCCTTCGAGTTCTGCAATATTTATGAGGCACTCTGCTTCACGTTCTTCATTTCTCGTATGATGCACCTACGGTGTTGTAGGCATTTTTAGAAGTAGATTGGGTTGGTGATCTTATTGATCGATGTTCTATGATGGGATACTGCTTCTTTCTCGGTGACTCTCTTATCTCTTGGAGAAGTAAAAAGCAGAAGACTGTTGCTCGTTCTAGTACAGAGACTGAATATCGTGCTCTTTCTGATACTATCTCTGAACTACTTTTGTCTACGATGCTTTCTTTATGACATGGATATTGCTCACGGCTTGACTATTTCCATTCATTGTGACAATCAAATTGTTATCCAAATTGCTCACAATGATGTCTTCCATGAATGCACCAAGCATATAGAAAATTAGTCATTTTGTATGACATCATCTCATTCAGGAAACTATCACCCTACACGCCATCTCCTCAGAAAACCAGACTGTTG
>JAYMTP010006904.1:0-11569 GCA_036897365.1 Geranium brycei | reverse complement strand
CGGGGCCGGGTCGGTCAAGGCCGCGGTTCGGCCGGTTCTGAAGGCGATGGCGGCTTGTGTGACTCTGGGGACTGGGAATTCGCTGGGGCCGGAGGGTCCTAGTGTGGAGATTGGGGCGTCCGTAGCTAGAGGAGTTGGTGATTTGGTTGATAGGAGTGGTCCGAGGAAGCTCTCCCTAGTGGCGGCCGGGTCCGCCGCCGGAATCGCCTCTGGTTTGTTCTTGTTTATGCTTCACTGGTTTGCATTTGCCATGGTTTGAAGAAACCTTCATGTGGCCTGTTTTTATGCATATGTTTATTTATCTAGACTGCATGCCTATTATTATACTAGTACTTGACCAATTCAACTTCAGAAAGTACATAGCAAGGTTCTAAAACTAGGAAGAACTCTGCGAGACGAAAAAAATAAGTAGTTTTGAAAACTCGTGGAGAAATCGGCAAAACTATTTGTATCAAATAAATATTATCTATGCATATATTTATATATAATTCAAATGACCGAATATTTTTGTAAAATAAGATAATTTGAAGTAGCTTAATAAGTTCAAACAAAAACACAAACTATAGAACCGTTTCGAAGCATATGTAAATAATAAAAATTGGTAAATTTGAACCACCGGAAATAAGTTTTAAAACTCGGCCAACTTGTTTTTACTGACTTCTCGGGGAGAACTCAAGGAGTGTTAGAACACTGGTGCATAGTATTGCTAAATATCCAAGAACTCTTTGTTACCAAATGCTTTATCAGAATGCATTACATTACATACACCATTAACCTCGCCATTCGTACTCAGTTTAGAAATGATGCGGTGCAAATTTTGTTTCAGCTAAGTCAGTGTCATGCTCACATATATGGCACATTGTTTTGTAATGAAAATTTATAGCTGTCGGTTTGTCATGCAATAAGATGGAGAAGATTATGGTATACTTGTTTAATGGACAAGATGTCAGTTAGTATTTTTCTGAACCAAAACTGTCAAAGATGCATAAAAATTCATGAAGATAATGCTTGATGATGATGCAGAAATAGTTCAAACAATGTGGCTTATTTTTTCATATTAGCCTTTCAAAATTTAGTGTTGCATTTGGATAGTTTTTTTTAATAGAATGGGAATCAAGAATGAGAATTACTTCCCTTTTGTTTGTAAATTATGAAACAAGTGTTCTTATTTGCATTAATATACATTATGATCCTCAATGACAAGGGAATGGGATTTCCATTCCTAACTGATTAAATGCATAAAATGTATGTAAAGTTGGCACGGGAGGAAGAATAATATTCTCATTTCCATTCTGTAAGAAATAATCCTAACCCAGCCCTTAAGGTCTAACTATTAAGTCTTGTTGCAAGGGCAAGTTCATGTAGTGCTCAATATTTCTACGTGTGTATTTGATTATGCATGAAGATTTGTTATGAATAAATTGAAGACTCTTAATATGTATGCATGCACTTAGAGTGAAAATATAGAAAATCTAAATAATGTGTTACATTTACTTTCTCCTGACAGTCTGAGGAACACATAGAAATGTGTATAGACTACCTCATTTGCTGTTTATTTTAAGACTTTAGAACATAACGCAACTGATACTACTCAAAGCAGATAGCAACAGTATCCTTATGTTAGCTCATAGCCAGTAGTAGTCACCAGAAAATATATCTTCCGTCATTAAAGTTATGCTCTGATTGCACAGGATTCAATGCTGCTGTTGCTGGTTGTTTTTTTGCTGTGGAGTCAGTCTTGTGGCCATCGTCGGGAAATTCATCCGGCTCACTCACCAATACAACATCTATGGTTATACTCAGTGCAGTAATAGCTTCTGTGGTATCAGAAGTTGGTCTTGGTTCTGAACCAGCCTTTAAGGTCCCAGAGTATGACTTTCGCTCACCAACTGGTAGATAATCATTTTCTGTTCTATTCTATGCACACTAAAAATGCATGTATTTGTATGTACATGTATAATATGCATTTACATAGCTCTGAACTTAACTCCATTCCTCTATTTATTTTTAGTAAAGAAATTTACTGTGAAAGGCTATATAGTATATATAGGCGTTGATATTGGCTCTATAATTTAACTAGAATAACCAGTACTAAGGCCTATAAAGCCAAGTATTTAATTAGGTGGGAGATCGCTCCACAGTCCACATAACTCTTTCTTATCAAGTTGGTTGAAAATTCTAAAATTGTACATTTAGATGAGGAATCTTAATCTCAAACTTATATTTGAGTACAGCTATATCTTCATTGCTGTCACTTTGTCATTCAGCAGCCATATACCACACACTCTTTTCTTCACTAAGATTGCTGGCATGGTTGTTGTCATCGCTACGGCAATCATTGCTTTCATATCACCAGAATGCCTAAACATTTCACACTTCTACCACTGGCCATCACCAACACCAGTATCATTGCCGGTCAAATCATTAATACAGCTGCTCTGCTGTAGCCATACTGCCACTCAAGTCCTCATTGTTTTTACCTTACATGCCACAAGTTTCGTTGTTGTTTCAAGAAAAGTTTGATGCCTCTATATTATTACGGGTTTTATTTAATGGATTAGTTACATCATGACTTATTATACCAAATGTAGCTTGTTCGGCTAAACATTGTACCAACTGCTAATATTGATGATCATTCGTGTTGTGAGAAACTAGATTATTTACCATGGTTGAAAAAATCTCTTTATATGGTGGTAAATATTCTAATTGTAAGATAAATATAAGTCTTCACTGAAATTTTTTTAATATATTTTCAGAACTCCCCCTGTACCTATTGCTGGGCCTTCTATGTGGTTTGGTCTCATTGGCATTATCAAGGTGCACATCATACATGTTGGATATTGCTGACAAATCGCACAAGGTCATTGGAATACCTAGGGCTGTTTACCCTGTAATGGGTGGCTTATCCACCGGCCTGATAGCATTGGCATATCCTGAAATCCTTTACTGGGGTTTTGAAAATGTTGACATTTTGTTGGAATCTCGACCTTTCGTGCAAGGTCTTTCAGCAGATCTATTGTTTCAGCTGGTAGTGGTGAAGATTGTAGCTACCTCTTTGTGCCGGGCTTCTGGATTAGTAGGAGGCTATTATGCCCCATCCCTCTTTATCGGTGCAGCTACAGGAATGGCATATGGAAAGTACATCAATTTCGCTGTTCAGTCAAATCCATTATTTCATCTCTCCCCCATCTTCGAAGTGGCATCACCACAAGCATATGGCCTGGTATTGTTCTATGATGTTATATTACTTGCAAGATGGTATTACCGTTATAATTTTAGTATGCGATACATAACCTAAAAATATAAAAGGCTATTTTCTGGAAATTTTGTAGTTTTGCTCTTTACTTTCTGAAATAGTTTTATGTAAACGCCCTCCCCCTCCCCCATGCCATATATAATTTAAAAATATAAAAGGTTATTTTCTGGAACATTTGTAGTTCACTCTTTGCTTTCTGAAGTAGTTTTATTCCCCCTCCTTATGGACCTATTTATTGGTTAAACATGAACTATTATAACATTCATCAAGTAATTGTGTCTTGGGTCTGAGTCTGAATCTACATAAGTACCTCAACATAGGAGTGGATCTTCATTATGCAGCTGGAATATGCTTATCTTTTTGCTTTGCTTCTGATTATGTATGATGTGGCTGATCATTCAGAGCCCTCATTCGCAGGTAGGAATGGCTGCAACTCTTGCTGGGGTGTGTCAGGTACCTCTTACCGCCGTTTTGCTGCTTTTTGAACTAACACAGGATTATCGGATAGTCCTACCTCTACTGGGAGCTGTAGGCTTGTCTTCATGGGTAACATCTGGACAGACTAGGAGGAGGGATCTGACTGATACTCAGACACTCAGAAAGGGAAATACTCCTACAGATCAACAAACTGAAACATCTACCTCAAGTACAAGTAGGCTGACTTCTGGTGGTGCACTCTCTAAATCGATGCCATATGAAAGCAACCTTTGTGAGGTTGAAAGTTCTCTCTGCATAGATGATTATAATGCTGAGACTGAACAGATGCAAAAGAGGGTTATTGTTTCAGAAGCCATGAGAACAAGATATGTGACTGTTCTAATGAGTACCTTGCTTACAGAAGTAGTGAATCTCATACTAGCAGAGAAGCATCCTTGTGCAATGATTGTTAACGATGACAATATTTTGATTGGTTTTCTGACACTTCAGGACATCCAAGAATTCAGCAAATTAGCAAAAGCAAGAGGCAGAAAACCCCAGGTAACAAACCTATGTTCCATTCTGAGTGAACCAACTGCTAAAGAACCTCAAATCTAGGGTAGTTACAAAGTCTTAAGAGCAGGAAATGGAAAATTTTAGTAGTTTAATCAGGTAGAAATTCTCACTTTGTACAAGCATTTTACCCCATTCTTGATGAATACTAAGTGGGCTCACCCACTTGAAGGAGACAATGAAGTTGGGAAGAAATTAGGATAGTCTTGTTGCTAAACTAATACCTCATACATAGTCTCTCAAAGAGGATCTTCATAGAAGCTAGCTATCTTAGCTTGGGACCCAAGTCTATAGGTTGAAGACGAGGGAACATAATGTACTCAGATTCTGATTTTTGTAGGGCACCTTTCCATTTCAAATGTGAAATGAAAACTTGAAAAAATTTCTTGGAGTTCTTTTGAGTTATTAAGAAACTCTTAAACCTAACACAAAAATTGTAATAAAAAATGAGGGCTGCGCACTCATATCTAATGCAATCCAACAGGTGGTTATGATACTTCACAATAGTAGATGGATCCAAATCTTGCAAATTGTTGGTTCTTGATTCATTTCTTTTCTTGTTATAGGAGTTTGTAGTGTCTGAAATGTGTTCTTTGGACGGTAAATGTCAAATACCATGGACTGCTACTCCAAGCATGGATCTTCTTTCAGCTAAAGGGATTATGGAGAAGAATGGACTAAGCCAAGTTCCAGTAATTTCAGAGTATGCTGAAGACAACAGAGGGTACCCTGTTGGCCTTTTAGACAGAGAGTGTATCAATATAACTTACAGGTTTTGCTACCCACTCTTTCCTTTTATTTATGCATGACTATTACTTAATCATGAATATATTCCCAACCAAGTGTTAGTTTGTTGAAGCTATGCATTTCATTCAGTTGGTTTCATACTCCATGTATACACGATCAGGTTTCCCATTTTCACAAAATAAAAAATATATCATGACTGTTATTGATCATTAGTTTCATTTTGATACTCCTGAACTAGCTCATCAAGAAAAGTTGTGTTTTTTTTTAAATTCGTCTGTTAAATATAAAATGATATACTACCTCCTCTATTTCCCAAATAAGTGTCCACTTTCTCTAAAAGATTTGTTCCAAAATGTGTATACTTTACTTTTTGGTAATTTAGTTATACAAGAAGTGTTACTAATATCCCTAAGAAAAGTGAAACATAACTTAGCACTCAACAGAAATGGCACAAATTACATGGAAATATTGTAATTGTCTCTGTGTGCACATGACATGTCTGTCATAAATTACAAATTTTCTTATAAGAATACGAAGGAAATATTAATGAATGACATTATCCTTAAAGCCAGAGAACAAATGTTGATTGGCCAAAAAATTAAATTTGTATAATATGCACGTCTTCTTTAACTTTATGAAATTAGGAAAAAATAGAGTTCACATGTGAATGGTAGTGCATTTTCCCTTTGTCAAATGTACGACCAAGTGTTTTATTTTATACTTGTATATAATCAGTTCACACAATAAAATCTGTTCTTGCGCATAATGTTAAAAAACAGTGAATAAATCAAGGTAGATACCACCTGCAAAATTTCAACAAAACATGGAGTCAACATTGTAAATTTGATGATCCACCTTTTGTTTTTCATTTTTGTTTCAACTGTGGGAGCAAGTAAATGAGGGGCTTGTCATAGTAATTAAAACATGTTTGTCAATCCAATATAAGTGATTTAGTATTGCTGTCGACTTGCACATAACTTCTCTCTCGTGCCATAAGCCATGTTCTTTTAAAAATGGGAAGCATAATTGTTTCTTTGATTAATTGGAGGCTAATGCGGAATAGAAAAGTAGTCTGGTGATTCATTTCTGTTTTCCATCATACGCTAACTTTGTGATTCTTCTTCTGGTGTGAGTGCAGAGCTCTAGCAACGAGAGAGTACCTCAGTTAGTAGTACTCTACATTATACAGACAGTATGATCACTGTTTGAGTAATATCATACCAGGTAGCCACTTTCAAGGCCAGGAGGCAAAGCTCCTTCAGTTTTGTATAGCCAGAACTGAGTTTCAGTTGACAGTCTGAATTGGGTAAGTACGTGACAAGACATGGCGTAAGAAACAAATTGCAACTAACTGATAAATGTATTGAAGTAGGATGTATCATTTCTTTTCATTTTACATGTTAATATGACTGGATAAGAAGATACGCATAGGAAAAGATTCTATTTGTTTATTGAAAGCTGATAGTATATAATAAAAACCATTGTTCAATGTCCCTCTTGCTGCCTTGCTCAAAAAATCCAAGATTAGGATGTTGAAGGTTTATTTCCGGAGACGCAAAAGGTAGAGAGCTTCTACCTCTCATCCGCATGCTGCTCATAATGCTCGTCGACACCCTAAATTGCGTGTTCGAAAGAGTTTCTCCAACTCTGTGGTCCCAGGGTCTCAGATTGTTTCTAATTCTATGGCCCCAGGCTCATCCATCTTCAAGGAGAGTGCCTCCAGAACTTGGGAGATTTGCAAATCATTGGGATTCACTTCAATAAGCAGCGATGAAGACATGATCCAACACATTCAAAAGATAGAGGTTGATCACACCACATCTCTTCAAAAGGATTCATGACTTTCTCTGCTCGTTCAAACTTTTAATTTTTTCTTTCATTGTTTTCCTTTTCTTTGTACTTGCGGATTTTCTCTTTCCCATCTTGGGAATCTGATTCTCTTTTCATTTATTAAATTTCTTCTTTCTAAATATAAGTTTTGAATTTAGGGACTGACTCGTACATGAATTAGCATAATATCCGAATGCACTAATTCAAGCAAATATATGTAGAACAAAGATTAGTTGTGACCTGTAGGTGTATTAACTGTCTTCTAAAGTGTGTGTGACATAATGATCACTTAACTCTCAAAGCACTTGGGATCTTCTTAACTCATCAATTTGAGGTTTCACCCTGATTGAGCCTGAATATTAACACAGTATCAAAACTATTTGAGCCTTGAGAGGGAGTATATGTAAATATATATATATATATATATATATATATTAATTGGCATAAATATCTTCCAACTTCAGCACATGAGAGATAAAAATAGAAACTTTTATAACCAAACATTTGGTTGTTCCTCCCATAAAAAGAAGAGGCAAGACAACAAGAAGGATATTAGTGTTTCACTAGACTTCTAAAACAGGTTGGATGTAATCCAAATTCTTCAATTAAGTTACAGATAACCCAGTTGAAATACAACTAACTATAGTTCAGCTTTTCCACAACTCTGTCCATAGCGTGACAAGTCACGCTACGAACAAAGAAATGCCATAAAATTACAAAACCAAAATAACAGTAAACATGATTTCCGCTCATGACTTGGGGTACATCTGACTTGGATCTGATGGCTTGTTCACGGTCTCCGGTTCAACTTTTAGGCTCGGTGGTTCATCTATTCTCATGGAACTGATATCTAAACCCTGCAACATATATATGAACAAAACAACACATTTTTCAGCAGGTGTGGATGGATATTCTCACAACCTTGTGTACATGCCGATCATTTTTACCTTGACAGATGTAGTAGCAATCTCCTCTGCTGCCGTACTGAAGCCTCTTGGTTGTTCTGTAGTTCCTTTCTGAACTTCCTGGAGAAATAGAATTACACTATTCAACTCTCACAATTGAAAAGCAACAATCACTTAATTGGAGACTATTTTTTTTCTCAAAATGAACCCTAGCTTAACAATTCAAAATGTAGCATCATGCAATACAACAGTAAGCATATGCAAATACTGCCAGGACAGCACATAAATGAATATTTCATCCTCATTCCATTTGTTTTAGTTATGATGACCGTATCATATAGTTAAAGTATGACAGAAGTAACTTATCCATTGGTAATAATAGCTACAGTGGTAAAAGTAATGTACTGATGATGAAATAAATAGATTAGCTAGGCCTTTTGTACTTCCTAAAGTACAAAAAAATCTTTCAGTTGATCAAAAAGAAATAGATTAGCAGGATTTTCATTTTATATGTGAAAATTTTATCACTTCCATGGTCATTAGGTCTAACCGGGCCCCATTCCTGAATGTGGCTGGCATGCTAAACCTATCCTTGTAGTTGCACATGGAACTCTCTTTTTTCTCTCAGGGAAGTACAAACAATAAATTATTAAGTCAAAGACTTATGGCACAGAACAAGTGTAAATGCAGTGATTGATAGATTTGAGTAGAAAATTATTAGTATGCTTCCAACCAAACTAAAAGACCACACCAAACATAAATAGGATAAAGCTTACCGGATCTTTTGGCTCAGGTTCGAGCACTATTTCTCTCTGCACTCTACTTGGGATAGACTTACTGTAAGAACAGTAAGTTAGAAATATGAAGAAACAGAGGAGGGTAGCAATAAGATTAATTAGAAAATAGAACAATACCGGTCATCATCAACATCCATTTCAGATTCTGGATTCCACCTTTCATCTGGATCATCTTGATCTTCATCAGCCTGAATATCACCAATGAATAATATAATAAAATTATTGATGATCAAATAGCTAATATAATCTAATACACAGTTATTACACTAATATGGAGTTGTGAATTAGCAAACATTGGATTTTCGCATAAATGACACCATATAGACTACATCCAGAACAATTGTATACTGCAAGAGTTGTCTGAGATATACAATGAGCATCACAATTCACAAGTACAAGAAGCATAGAATTGTACTCAATAAAAAAAGGCATCAATAAAGTGTTGTAACAAAATTGTGTCAATTTCAAAGACTTGATACATTGACTTGCAACAAAATGAATGGGACTAACAGAAAGATAGAATGAGGTAAAGGCAGATATAACGGAGCAAAAAAGGATGCATAAACAAACCTCTGGAACATCAGTATCAGGGGGTCTTTCTTGAAACGGGACACTGGGCGCATGCTGGAGCCTTGAAAGATTCTCAAGAAGTTTTGACCTAATTTCATCTAGTAATTGGCGTGAATTCTTATTTTCCATGTTACTGGGGGCAACATGCAGGTTGTAATCTGGACCAAAATACTCATAATATTCATGTTGTGGCATCTTGTCATCAACTTCTACGCCAAGCGCGACTCCTGTCTGCATTGCATAACAGATTACAATTTAGAAGTTGCAAACTAAGAATAAGAAATATATCAGAAAAGGGAAAGCCTCCTGCCAGAAATGAGGATTATCAGCATCGTAACATTGTGTGGCAAAAACTTATAACCATTACAACTCTCCCAAACCACCCTAGAAAAAAATGGATATCATGATGGGTCCAATACTCAATATTTTCCTCTTAAGTTCTGATTTAATTTGTGGTAAGCATTCAAGTAGAATTCTAAGAGTTGGTCCCTCTCTTACCATCTCGATAAGGATTGACTGCTCTGTTTAATGATTTCATGCGTAATGGAAATGACCAAGACAATCAAAACTAGGACCTTGAATTAGTTGGTAAAAAGATAATGGATGTCTTAGAAAAAAATGGATTTACCATGGTGGTCCAAAGTTCCTACCTCATCATGTTCTAAATCTATCACCTTCAAACAAAACTCAACATGAACGCAGTTGCTAACACTCGCCAAAACACAGTAAAAGGCCCCTTATCAAGAGTAAAATTTTCTAAATCCCTAGTAGTTGTTTCAAAACCAAACATTTACAGTCAGGGGGTACTAATATTGAATAATTTACTGTAGTTTAACCAGTCAGAATCGTCAAGGATACCTCATAGCACCAGCAACGTGCAACATTCCGAATTGTATAACCACCACCTCCCAGTAAGAGTAATGGCACGTTGAACGATCTCATATATCTGACACAGTCTGCATGACCTTTGATGGAAAGATTAAAGCATCCCAATCTATCCCCAGACAACGAGTCTGCACCACACTGGAGAACCACAGCACCGGGCTTAAATAACTCCATCACTTTCCCCATGATTGGCTTGAACAAGAAATGGTAGCTCTCGTCATCAATCCCATCATCCAATGGAACATTAAGGGAATAGTATTTCCCTTTTGAATACCCAATGTCACGTATATCCCCTGTACCCGGGAAGTAATCTCCAAATTTATGGAAAGATACCGTCATCACCCGGTCAGTTGTGTAAAAAGCCTCCTCCACCCCATCTCCATGGTGGATATCAATGTCCACATACAAAACACGCTGCACGTCAAATATAGAAAACAATTAGAAATACAAACTATATGTACTTTGCAGCAAGTACAGGAACCTGTAATGCTGGTATGTGACACAAACATAACTACACAATATATAGAGCAAGTAGCATTCTCAAATCATCAAAACATACATATATGACTACACATTGTATGGAAAATAATTGAGAGCTACAAACTATATGCACTTTGCATTATAGAAACATGTAATGTTAACATGAGACACAAACACGAATATACAATGTTGGTATGTGACACAAACATGACTACACAGTATATAGAGCAAGTAGCATTCTTAAACTATATCCACTTTGCAGTAAGGAAACATATATTGTTGGTATGCGACACAAACATACACAATATATAGATCAAGTAGCATTCTCAAACTATCAAAACATACATCCATGACTACAAATTGTATTTGGATATCAATGTCCACATAAAAACACGCTGCACATCAAACATGGAAAATAACTGAGAGCTACAAACTATATGCACTTTGCAGTATAGAAACATGTACTGTTAACATGAGACACAAACACGAATATACAATATATAGGGCAAGTAGCATTCTCAAACTAGCATAAATCTGCCAAATTTCAATCAAACAAACCTCATGCTGTTTGAGAAGCTCCAATATCGCCAAAACAATATCATTCACATAACAAAACCCAGAAGCCTCACACTTCTTGGCATGATGCAACCCACCAGCCCAGTTGATGGCAATATCACACAGACCATGATTCAGCTTCACAGCCCCACCAACAGACCCACCAGCATAAGTCTGGCAGAAAGAGTAAAGCCCATCAAAGACAGGACAATCCTCACCAACATTGAACCTCTTGAGCTGCCTCAGCTGGTCCTGCTGCGTTTCTGGGGATATGTTCCTCAAGAAGGACACATAATCATCGGCGTGGAAGCGACACAGGTCCCTATCCCTCGCCGGAAAGGGCTTGAGGACCTGCATGTTCTGAAGCAGGCCGTAGTGAGCCAGAAGGGCATGGGTCATGCGGATCCTATGGGGCTTCATTGGGTGGCCCTGACCATAGTAGTAGTTCCCAACTTCTGGGTCGTAGAAGTAACAGACCTTCCTCTTCACCGCGTCTGTGCCCGACGACGGCAGCGAGTTTCCTCCAGAATCCATCGCCAACAACCCTACGAATC
>JAYMTP010006903.1:0-11570 GCA_036897365.1 Geranium brycei | reverse complement strand
ATATTTTATATATATATATATATATATTATAGGAAAATGATATATCAAATAAGTATTTTATTTGAATCTTGATACATGCGAGTTTTTCTTTTAAATATTGATAAATAGGTTAAAACACTGATAACACGGTTCTCCGAATGTCGATTCAAAACAGAAAATTTTCCTGATTCAATAATTAAAAAGTAAGTATTTTCTTATATAAGATTTGATACGAATAGGTTGGTTGTAATATGAATCACCATAATAAATTAATTTAATAATATATTATAAACTAAGAAATGAATTTTTTAAGAAATATAAATTAAATTCATATAAAATTAATACGGCCGGGGGCATAGGAAAAAAAGTTTCATTCAATTAAAAAATAATTCTTTTGATTTAAAAGGGTGTGAAGATTAATAGTCAACTTAGCCTTTTTATGAATTTGCTCAATAACCCTAACGAAGTGTCTCTATTTTGTGGACAAAAAGAAGCGTCGCTCTTTGAATCTCCCACTTCCTTACATTGATGAACATAAGTGATGCTGCGCTGATGCTTTTTGAGCATTTGACTAATCCTCTCAAGCATGATAATAATTACGTTGAACAGCCATTTAATGTATCTTAATTAATAAAGCCAAGAAAAAACTATTTGGTGCTAAATTAGACATATAAATTAGAACCATAATTTGCAAGTTTCATAATTTATACTCCATCCATTTCAAGTGAAAGGATAATATTTTTAGACTTTTAATATTTAATTCAATCTATATGTCTGAGGTTTGAATTATCTATTCAGGAAAACAAAAAACTTTCTTTAACATGGTATTTTATAATTACAATGCTCAAGCACAAAATCTCTAAATTTGACTAAAAAGAACAAAAAATTATCGGTCTATGATGATAATTAAGCTTCTTAAAATATATAGCTTAAAACTACATACATTATTTTGTATATATTTTTTCAAAAAATATATATCACAGTGAGATTCAATTGGCAAATCGAACTTGGAGTGAATTTTCATTCTTATATCTTGTCTCAAGTAGTATCGAATCTCTTGGGTTCACTTCCGTGTTACTTAGAAGTGTTCCCGGAGCTCTAGTACTTGAACAAGCTATTTATCCTAACGTCCTCTTTAAATCTTCAATAATCGATGAATTTCCTCGCGTCCTTCTCTTCCAAACTCTTAAGGGTCATTTGAACTTCCGTATTGCAATCTTTTTGTTTCCTCTCTCAGATTTTCGACATCTTGGAGAGCTTAGCTAATAATTCTTCCGTGGTACCTTTCTTTTCTTGTCTTTGGGCCCCTTGTGCCTCTCCCGTGATTGTTAGGTCGCTGACGGGAGAAAAGTCGACAACAAAAATGTGTCGCGCCCTTTCGCTCCCACATCAGTGCATCGGTCTCAAGTAATATACGATATTGTTTACGACCCAGATTATCGTACCCAAGGGACAGCGAAGACTTTGAACACTCAAGTAAAAGTCTGCTATTAATCTCAGCAAATCGATAATAAAGGGTAGGAATGATGAAAAAATGGTAGGAAGAATAAATAAGACTGAGAATCAAGGCAGAGAAAGGCGATTCAGAGAAATGGGATAATGCAACCATTTTGAGATCAAATGATCGATAAATCATGCATAGCGGTGTTCCAATATTTAGAGTGACAACGAGAATTCCAACGGCACATAAGAATCCCTCCCAGATAATAAAAGGTCTTAATTCAATTTAGGCAACCAAGTTATCCCTAGTCATGATTTAACCGATTGAAAAGCATTAAGCAAAATGAATTCTACTAACTTTCGGTTTTAGGAAGCTATTGCTATTGTACTTGTATTAACTCCCATATCCCTCAAAAGAATTTAAACCCAAGTTTTAATCATTTCAATTCAATTTACAAGTTATGTTTCCCGACTAAAACCCGTAAACTCGATCATACATCAGGCAATTAAGAAGATGCAACATTACACACGAAAGATTAAAGACACCCTATTCGATACTATATGCGCAATTCACAATCACAAAATTTCAATACTATCAAATTAAACCCATGCCCTAAATCCAAGAAAAAATTAATTGAACATAGTAATGATGATACTCAAGTTAATTGACATGGAAAAAGATTAATCATGAACACTTAAATCCATCAACAATCAAATGAACAACATAACTCCAATAATTGAATTGAAAACATAAGATTCGAGTAAAGAGTATAAAGAGATAAAAATCAATTTCATGGATTCAATACACGAACTAGACTAAATCCTTGATTCCCTCTTGTCGTTTCCTTGATTCTTTGCTCCACCTTGATGATTTTTGCTCTCAAAATGACTCTAGAACTCACTTTTTTGCTTAAGTGTGAGGAAAAGGTATCGAAAATCACGTCATGATACTCACGCATTGACACCCCCATACTAAAACAACGTTCCTGGCAACGACGCCAAAAACTTGACGGACAAAAGGTTAACGACAAAAATGTGTCATGTCCTTTCCCTCACACGGCAGTGTACCGGTCTCAAGTACTATAGGGTAGTAAGTTTACGACTCAGATTATTGTATCCAAGGGACAACGAGAACTTTGAACACTCAAGTAAAATTCTGTGATTAATCTTAGGAAATCGATAATAAAGGGTAGGAATGATGAAAGAATTGTAGGAACGATAAATAAGACGGATAATCAAAGCATAGAAAGGTTATTCAGTGCAATGGGATAATGCAACAGTTTTGAGATAAAATGATTGATGAATCATGCATAGCGGTGTTCCAATACATAGGGCGACATCGAGAATGCCAACGACACCTAAGACTCCCTCCCGAATAATAAAATATCTTAATTCAATTTAGGTAACCAAGCTATCAGAGTCATGATTTAACCGTTGAAAAACATTAAGCAAAGTGAACTCTACTAACTTTCGATATTGGGAACCTATGGCTATTGTACTTGTGTTAACTTTCCTATCATTAGAAAGAATTTAAACCCAAACTTTAATCATTTCCATTCCATTTACAAGCTATGTTTCCCAACTAAAACCCGTATACTCGATGATACATCAGCCAATTAATGAGATACATCATTACACACGAAAGACTAAAGGCACCCTACTCGATGCACAATTCACAATCGCAAAATTTCTACTATCAAATTAAACACATGCCCTAAATCCAAGAACAATCGAATTCAACATAGTAATGATGATAATCAAGTTAATTGACATGGAAAAAAATGAATCATGAATAGGGTTGTTCATATGACTCGGAAAACCGACTCACCCGATGACCCAACCGACACCCAAACTGAGTTACCCGAGACCAGACAAAAGCGAGTAACAAATTGGGGAGGTAATGAATCACCCGACTCCCTATCAGGTGATTCTCGGGTGGGATATTGAAACCACCGAACCACCCAAAAACCAAAGACCCCCATGTACAAAATTATTCATTTCCAAACATTCACAGCCCAACAAAGCCAAGCCCATACTAAAACTGGAAGTCCAGCCCAACAACATTAGCATTTGTTGCTAAATGCTGAGACTTGTGAGTTTATAAACTCTCACAACATCTCATGTGTTTCCGATGTGGGACTTGTGAGAGTTTATAAAACTCATCCTCAATCTCACCCAAACCGATGACGTGACTTCATCTTAGTCCGTTGATTGGAGTCGACTGAACTGTCCTCAGCCGTCGATCTTCTTCACGTGTCGCGCCCTCCATACAAATACCACACCAATCAAGACTCTCTGCCACCTTGCCTTATCTCTTCTCTCTCTTCCTCGCCTGAAGCCTCTCTCGCCTTTGTCCATCAACCCTTTCCTCTATCGTCCCTATCTCTTCTCCATCTACTCTCTCTCTCTCTCTCTCTCTCTCTCATAGTCACAACGGATCGAAATCGTAGTTACCATTGCGAATCGATCCATTGGAGAAGCCTTTCTTCCAGTATAAATCATCGATGGTGGAGAGATAAATCTCCAATAGATCAATCCTCCACTGAAGACTGGTGGAGATAGAGATTGAAGCTGCATATTTCACTCATCACCGAAGATGTGTGGAACTCCGATAATGGTAAAAAATGTTTCTTCTTTTCATCATCCATTTATGGGTTGGGAATTTAGGGTTTCAAATTGTGGGGATTCGGGCTGCAATTTTCAATTTTCAAATTCAATTTTCAATGAGACGGGTTCAACCCATCTCACCCGACTACCCGACCAACAAAGTTGAGCCGAGTCTTAAATACAGCACACTGGACCCGACAGAGACCGAGTCGGGTCCAAAACCACTCAAGTCTACCCGACCTGACCCGATGAACACCTTTATGAACAATTAAATTTATTAACAATCAAATGAACATCATAACTCCAACAATTGAATTGAAAACATAAGTTTTGAGTAAAGAGTATAATGAGATAAAACCAATTTTATGAATTCAATACATGCACTAGACTGAATCCTTGATTCCCTCTTTTTTTTCTTCGTCGATTCATTGATTCTTTGCTCATCTCTAATGATTTTTATTCTCAAAATAACGCTGGAACTCACTTCTTTTCTTTTGCACTCTCAGAACTGGATAAAATAATTGATGCCCTTTCCAGAAATGCGTCGAATACATTTATAGGAGTGATTTTATTCGGGGCCACGGGGGCGTTGTCATTCGTGCCTGTCATTTTCGTTCCATTTCTCAACCACGAATTGCGTGTTTTGAAGTGGGAGAAGTGCACACATAGGGTCACGGACCCATGACCATTGGCCACGGGCTAGAGCAGAGAGAGGCCACAGAGTTGGCCACCGAAACGGGGTCCAGAGAGTGGCCACGAGTTGGCCATGGATCGTGGCCAATGGCAACGGGTGGGCCAGAGTGTGGGTAAAGATTTGGGCACATACCCACCTCAAGATTCTTTCTTCTCCAAAGTTGTGGATCTTAAAAATCCATCTTTTTGGTATATTATGGGCTTCAAACGGATATCAGATGCAAAAGTAATGCGTCTCGGAAGTGTTTGAAGGGTTTCATAATTTATTATACCGATTTTTGCTCAACTTTCCCACTTTTTTGCCTTAAACCTATAAAATAGTACTATAAAACCCGTGAAGGTATAGAGATGCAAAAAGAGAGAAATTCGTGCAAATTAAGGGCACTTAATGCCAAATACGGGTAAAACAAGCTAAAGTATGAGAAAAAAGTATCGAAAACCACGTTAAGATACTCGCGCATCAGTCGCTTATAGGGGTTTTACCCATTTCTCGCATAGTTGGGATTGTATCCCCTATATCCACTTGTGTCATAGGTTCCTCCTTGATTTTCATCTTGGTTTCGTCTCCAACCCGAATTTGCTCCTTGACCACTTTGTTGGTCCTTCCACCGAAAATTTGGGTGCATGGTTCTTACATCTGTGTAGTATTGGTTGGATTTTGGGCCATATGGGCGCCTTTGTATGAAATAGGCTTCTTCCGCATTTGACCCCTCTTACGACCCTTTGTCCCATTCTTCGCCGCCACACCACCTACCGCCGATTACACATCCACGACACCCAGTGTCCCCCCCGCCAGAACTCGCCGTCGCCACGACCGTCCTCCATAAACGCCAGAGCTGGCCCGATGTACGATTGTGCCAGATTATAACCAAGACGACGTCGACCTCCTACGAGCCTACCATCTGGCGAACGAAGTACTCTTGTCGTTTGCTGAAAGAGTACGTGAGAACACCGTCGAAGACTATGCCACTAATGAACCTTGTCAACGACGACGACCACCACAACTTGTTCGACTGCAGCAAGGACAAAACCCAGAACGATGATGCGAGCTTCGGGTTCTTCGAGTGGAGCGCGAAGGTGAAGAGGGGGCCCACGAAGAGATCGAGTTTAAATTGGGTGTCACACCCGGCGGCAAAGACATCAATGTGGGGTCGAGAGAGTTTGTTCCGATTTCTAAGGTCGAGAAAGTCCTAATTTCTGTTTGTTTGTTTCTCTTTCTTTTTTCCCTAGGTTTGTTTAGTTGTATTCATTAATTAGAACCACAATCAAAAAGAATATTTGTTGAAAAATAGTTCATAAAATTACACATGATTTAGCATTTTAGTTTCTAATTTTCTTTTGTATCAGCCCTCATAAGAATTTTGTTTGATTATTTAAGATTAGTTTGTGTTTTAGTTTAATTTACTCGTTTGAATTCTCTAGGGGAATGAATGTGAGGAGTAAAGAAAAGGAGAAAGGAAAAAGAGACCCTAATGGTATGTTTTGAAAATTTAAACGATAATTAAGAGTATTTTGGTTAATTCAAACTAAAATCTAAGTGTGTTAACTTTAATTAAAATAAAAATAAATGTGTCTAATGCATGCAGAGGGTTTACGAGGCTTTTTCATCCGTGTGAGTTGGAGGTCGTGGCCCTGCATGATGCTAGTTGATTCGAGTTGATTGGTCTCCGGGAATGTCATAGAGTTCTGTTTAAAGCATTTTGTAGCGGGATCACGGGATTTCTTCATCCGTATGAGGTGGGGGTCGTGACTCTGCATGATGCTAAACGGGTTGAGTCAAATATCTTTGGAGGTACCATTAGCGAAAGTCGTTCGCGTAATTCTGTGGCTCTTAATTTAGCCATGTAAACGTTAACCAACAGTAGTTGAGATCATGGTGCGAGGTCTGTCCCACCATCTGTTGCTTCGGTTGTGCGGTATAATGTCGAGTTAGTTGCTTAATAATATACTACATAGATCGAACTCTCACAAACATTTTACTCAAATAATTTATTACACTTTGCTTAAATAAATAAAGTGGGTCTAAAACAAACTACACCAATCAAACTCTTACAAACATTTTAAAATTAAATGTAAGTACGTAAGAAAGTTGTGCAACTAATTATATTTACTTGAGATTATCCCGTTAACTAATCAATGGTGTGCAAGCAAATATACAATGCAAGTAACGATAGGTAGTGAGACTCGAGTAACTATACATGTGACACATTGCTAATAGTTGGAGGGCAATATGGAGGATAGTGATTGGGTAGGTCAAAGTAATGGTGCAGTAACAGGTGGGCCCAAGCCGTTGAGTCAGCATCCTAAATCTACGAGTCAAGACCAGACCCATATTTGCCGGGAGGTCCGATTTTGTTCGAATCTAAAATAAATCCATTTCTTTCTATTTGCTCTATAAGATATTGTTTGGTTTATACTTAAATAGCAACAAAATGATACTCGCATTTGCGATTTTCCACTGCTTGCATCATCCCCTATATTTTTATCTTATCTAGCTTTACTTAATCACTAGATTTTCATATTGCATTTATTTCATTTGAACATTGGTCTAATTTTGTAATAAATTACAATCACAGTGAATTAAATCATCCCATTTGATTTATTATTTTAGACTATTTTTTACCGGCAATAATTTAAATAACAACATCACTAGCATTAGAATTTATTATTTTCAATTCTATTTATATAATAAGATTTAAAATAGATTGAGAGTAGAAATTAGATGTAATGTTTTGTCGCGAAAAAAAAAGTGATCTATTTAATGAGATATAGAACACTACTATCGATATATATTAAAGTTTTAAAGATACTAATATATATTCCGTTCTAAGAACTTATTAGTATAAAAATTAAGCTTTGAAGTGGATTTGCTTATTGGGGTTAGATTTAAAGCTCTTAGGTTATAACAATTGTTAAGCATCTTATATAAAAACCTCTATTTAAGAACATAAGTTTTTAGTTGGAGTTTAAAGTGAATTTTATTTAAGGTTATTGATTTTAATCTTAATAATATTAAATTATTATTATTATTAGAGAAAATAATTATTACTATAATTTCTTTCAGTCAACTTACTTAATTACATGTTGATGGCTTAAATGATAACATATTTTGTTAATTGTAGGCAAACAATAGAAGATCATAAGATGTGTTTGGTTCTCGAGAATATGGATGAGGTAATGATAGCATATGCAGGCTGGAATGTACACTGTCTGACTCATCATTGGGATCTAAACGTTAAACGTAGATTTAATCATGCATTCAACAAGAGGAAGGCCAAAACTGTTTTATTAAATATATCTAAAAAGGTGATTTTGGCTCATAATCGCCATTACCAACACAAATTAAAGTTAATTTTGGCATTTAGTAGAAACCAAAAGATACCCAATTCATGAAATCTAGGGACACCCCATGACATGTCAAGGGAATAGTAAACTTGATGATTGTAGTCTTAACAACCTTACTTTACGAAGATTATTAAATCAATTAAAAAGTGCCGCGTCTCGGGCCCCTAATCATTCTTAGTTTATTATTTACACTCTAATCTTGCTTATTAAAGTTTACAAATCATCACTAACCTTGCGAGTAATGGTAATTTTTTAAGAGGGTTAATCTTTTGGTTAAGCATGCTTAGCCAGTAGAAATTAAGCTTAGTCATGGCAGTAGTGTACGGCGTTCTCTGCCGGCGGTACCCGATTTGATATTATTATAATAAATTGCAATTAGCTGTTTACATTATTTCAAAATGGGTTATTAATTTTGCCAGTTATTTTGCACAATTCACGTCACGTGATGGTTTAATAAAGTTGCCTATGCACTTAAAGAAGAGCTTGGACCGCCCCAAAAGTCATAATGTACTAATAAATTATTGTGTGGTTGAGTCCTTGATGACAGATTTATTCTTGAATTTTAAATGTGTATGTAGGAAAAATCAAAAATAAAAGTTGGGTCCAATTAAGCTTAGCATTATTAACATTTTGAATGTGATCTTGAATTTTTATTATAAAAATCTTATATATATACATATGCAGTTAGAATTTTTCTGTTGTTATTGTTGTTGTAGATCACAATTAGTAAATCAAATCTTACAAAAATTGTTTAAAAATCATTTGTAATTAGTCTAAGTAGATTATATTTTTCCATAATATTGCGAGCATATTTCTCAGAAAAATTTATAATTGTTCGGTCTATCTTAAAGCTAGGTTCTAACTACTTGTCCGACACAATTAATATTTTCCAAAAAGCTTAAGAAACTTGGTTAACGATGAAACCAATATTTTTACAACTTGTCACTCTTGGACATGACATATTATACATGCATTATAATCACTCGACACTTGTATGTGACGACGCTAACACTATTTATTATAAATATTAATTTAAATTAGGCATGAAATATATCAAAACATCTCTACACACGTCTCTTGGTGCATATCAAGACATTGAGTCAAAAAATATTTACCTTATATTAATACAAAGACACTTATTTAGGGTTGTATTTCAATATAAACATGGTAGAACGTCCGAACTTCTATTAGCCGTTGGATCGCTCAAGATCTGGCGAGATTTGTTCTAGTGCACGACACGTGGCAACGAAATTCTACCACAGTCATTTTTGTAGTTCTATCAAGTCTGTCACGTTCTACCAGTTCACACTCACTTTCTATTGGGTCCATCTGCTTCTACCAGAACACACTCAAATTCTACCAGTTCGAACGGTTTATATTTGATTAGGTCTCCACTTATTTATTATGACATCACTAAATGAGTGTTGACCATGCAAGCAGATCAATTGATTTTTATTGGTTTATAATGAAGGTTTAAGTAAGAAACTTTCATTTCAACGTAAGAACTAAAACATAACCAAAATTTTTTTTTAAATGCACATGAAGATGTGATGGCAAGGAAATGGAAAGGAGAGATAAAAGAGATTTGATATATGCTTGACCTAATAATCTTGTCACGATGACATGAAAGGATAAGAGTAGCCAAGTTGAGTTGGAGTCAGAAATTATTTTTACATTGGCCCAACTTCCACACCCATTTTACACCTTCTAAATGAAAGAAAACAACATATATGCACACATCAACTTTTATTGTCTTTTCAACCTATATATATATGTTTCCACTCTCATATATACACATGTTTTATGTATCATATTTTACCATACTTAAATACACAAATTAAAACCCTACTATATTTATGTGCTAAGTTCAGGTCATGTGGTTTTAATTTTTTAATGTAATTAAATTAAGTACTGAGGTTAATTAATTTTGTAATGTTCTATAAAAAGAGACTCTAGATTTAAATAAAGTATCAATATGAATATGATCTAACTTTTTTGTTAATAAAAATAATTCAAGTCTACCAATTTAATTAATCTTTCGTTTGTATTTAAAAGTTTAACCGAATTAATGGTAAATTTAAACTAGTTGAAAAACCTATAGTTTTCCGTTAAATATAAACATCAAGCGTGTTGACCTCTCAATCCAAACCAGTTTCTCATTTATTAATCTTAAATGCAACCATGACATTAAGTCAATGAAAAAAATGATTACACAGAGAATTGTGAGAGCAATACGGGGCACAGAACCTGCCATTCGTATATAATTGTTATATTATATTAAATACGTGGAGTAAAAATACCCAATAACAATACTACCCACAACACAAGAATTTTCGTAAATCCCAAAACAAAATCAACCATAATCCATATAATTAAATAAATAAAAAATGAGGAAATTTAATTCCCTTCACGTCAGGGCACGTACCAATCCAATTACCGTGACAGACATTTGGTCACAGGAGCGTTGAAAACCGTGGGATTGAAGTATTGCGTCTGATACGGACGGTGATGGGTGAGTCTGTGACGGAATGGTGAATTTACAAAAATAAAAAAAAATAGGAAGGGTCAGAGGGAAAAGTACTGAGCGAGTTTTGCGGTGCAAAGGACGAATAAGGAAAAGCTGGTGGGTAAGTCCACGTGGGGACGGACTGAGCGTTGGATGGAGAATGAACGGTTGAGATGAGGGTCAGCCCTTCTCAACGAGACTCATTGAAACTGGAAGAGAACTGTAGTGAAGTGAGCAGAGATGATTAGATTTTCTTGTTCGTGTGTTTGTGTGTGTGTCTCTCTCTCATAAAACCCAGAAGGAAATAGAGAGGAGTAGTAGTTGAGGAGAGAGGGAGGGAGGGAGCAAAATAGTAGGGCTTTTTTTGTCTTTAAATGAGGGGTTTGGGGGAGTGTAGGTAGCAGCAGAGACTGAGAGAGAGCAGAGAAAGAGAAAGAGAAAGAGCAGAGAAAGAGAAAGAGTAGCAGTAGCCATGGCGGCGTTGCAGAGCTGCTCTAACTCTAATTCCGTGCCCTTATTATCATTATCATTGCTGCTTCGATCAAAGTAAAACCCTAATAACTCCATTCCCGATCACTCAACCTCAACTCGAAATACATATAATATATATTGGTTTTTTAATCTCGGGGCTGGGGCGGTGAGACAAGATCGAGAGTAGGGTTTGGGGATGATTATGGGGCATAGCTCCAAATTGGGGTCATCAGCAGAGAAATATAATAAGGAGAAATGGCAGGGTTGTTCTATTTAGGGGGGAGAGATCAGGAGGCGGCGAGGAAGGAGGAGGAAGAAGATAAAGATCATCGAGCCAGCAATGAGCACCACAGCCACAACCAGACGCTCCTCCTCGCCCGCACCGACGAGATCTACAACAACAACAGCAACAGAGGATTCGAGATATGGCCTCAGTGCTACCAGCAGCAGCAGCACAACACCAGCAACTACCTGTTCGGCGTGGGGCCCAGCAGCAGCAGCAGGAGGGAGCAGAGCCTGCAGCAGCACA
>JAYMTP010006902.1:0-11571 GCA_036897365.1 Geranium brycei | reverse complement strand
TTGGGCCGATTTTTGCCATATCGTCTCGGATATATTGAAAATTCCGCGATATCGCCGCGATATCAGCGATATCTGCCGATATCCATAATACTAGTTCAGAGTGGTGGAGAAAGGAAAGAGATGGAGGAGAGATAGGAGTCAAAAAGTATGTCATTTGTAATTTTAAAATACAAGAAGGGGCGTTGAAGTCCTTTTAACTTTTAATTCTAACAGAATTTGACGGAGCCTAACGGAAATGAGTAAAGTGAGAAAAATGTCAATCCAAGAATTATCAGTTAAAAGAAAATTTTTAGAGGTAGTTAAGTGATAAAGTGCTAATTCTAGATAAAATCTTGTGAGGTTTTTCCTTTTCTTTATAAATGTACTTGTTTGTGCCCCTTCTTTCACGTGAAACAAGTTGCATGTAAACTCCTTATGGGAGCCCATTTTGTCATGTCTTTATGGTTTTATACCATTTTCTGCATTTGGATTTTGAGTTATTTGGGTGTGGTTTGATTAAAAGTGAGCATGGACCGAGTATCCGAACGCATCCAACGATTTTCAATGTTTAAAAACAGGAACTAATGAATATAAAAATGTCGGTTCTAACTTCTCTGGGTTGCGGTTCGGTTCTACAAGTATTCATATTGGACAAAAATATTGGACTTATTAATAATTTCATTTAAACTGAATAAAAAAAGAATTACATTGTATTTTACAATTCAAAAAAAACATCTGATCACATTGCATATTAGTAATTAGTGATGAATTTGATATGAAAGTGAGAGAGATAATAGAGATGTCACCACATGTACCAATTTGACCGATTCCGAATTATCTAGTTACCCGTGGTTTTTTTGTGTGAGCAACATGCATGGATGGATGCCTGTAGCCTGCCAGCATCTGGCTGTATCCAGTAAATATTTTACTTTAGTTATTGACTACTCAGTTACATTTCTTGTTATGTATTTTTCGCTTGCTCCTTAACACACTAGACAGTTAAAGAGTGTTGGGGGATAGTTCTCTGAAAAATTGGCAGCCCAGTCTACTGCAAATCTTGATCAATATATGGACAATGCAACTTTAAAATAGAGTTACAATATGTTGCCAAGGTACCTTGCGGGCATAATTTATTAAGGAATAAAGAGTAGTAAATGATTTTTACTGCAACATTTTTAGCTCTCAAGATCAACACTTGAATGAAAATTTCTTTTCCCCTGATGATTATACTGTTGATCATATCTGTAACCAAAATCTCCGTGCTTACCTGGAGACATCAAAATCTGATATTTCCAGTGCCTGGTTTATTTCTACTCTTACTTAATTGCAACTAGATCTTCCAGGTATCACACATGGTTCCATTGACATCTTATACTTGCTTCAACTTCAGCATCAAAGAGAAATAAACTCCGGATGATGGAGAATTGTTGTGTTCAACACAGAACCAAGTAATACTAAATATTCAACTACCAAAAATTTAAAACACATGTAAAAAGCATAAACCATACTTCATTCCACTCAAACTGATTGTTCACTTGATAATTCAAACAAATAAAAGTTTTTGAAGACTTATTTTTTTTCCGTCCGTCATTTCGTGATCGAACACAGACCAGTTGCAAAATCAAAACACGATATACTAAATCACAAATTGAAGTAGAAAACTACATAGGCAATTTTCTGACATAGTTTGAGTTGATTCTTCTAGGATTTCAGCTTCTGTTAGGGTCTGTGAAGAAATTGTTGATGCCTGGCATGATTTCTGGGGACCTGCCACGAACATATTTTCTTATAAAATGCTCAGAATACTTCTCTCCCTCGGAGTGGTTATCAAGCACTCCCGCAGCTCTGTTCTCCTTGGTCACCCTGATTCGAAACAAGCACACCAATCATTTAAAACTTAAAGCCCAAAATTCTAATAGTTTAGCACTAGCAAAGTTAAACGTTGAGGTTCACTATTTCAATAGCAGCAACCAGGAAGTTAATATATCAATCAAAGGTGGGTAGCGGCTGACAATTTTTTTACCGAAGGATATTAGTTTCCCTAATAGACTAGCTAAGATACCCAGGATAGCCAGTCACTAGGATTTACTAAAGCAAATGTAAAGTGATAACAAAAATCTGTTGAATGTCTATGTTGTTGATTTTTTGCTTTCTAACCCCATCACCTCATATACCAAACAGAAACATAGTAATTAAGCATTAACAAGGAGTGAATTGGAGATACATTACATTCCATCAGACTGCTTGTTTTCTAGTTAAGTCCAACTATTTTCTTTGCATGGGAAAAGGGTTGCATTCGGGTTGTCCTTAAAATTGTTGATTGGAATTTTAATTCATTTGTTGAAGTTTCTATTCAATTCCCAGCACACTATGTTGTTGTTTTTGGTGAATAAAAAAGAAGTGAAATTAAATTCTAGAGTTTTAAGTAAACCCAATTTGTAGATCCTAAATTCAAATAACAATCCTCAGGCAGGGAATAAGAAGTTGTTGTCTAGATTCAATAAGCAAGCACAAAAATAACAATCTCCACATATTAGCTTAATAATCAGGTATCATCTACTAAAAAGTATAGAGAAGGATAAAACAAAATAGGGTGATGATATGATATACCTGACTTCAGGGTTGATGCAGATGTTGCGGACGAGCTGAAAACCACAGATCCCGACGGCAACTCCTACGGCCGCGAATAGAGGATAAACCTACACATACATATACATATACATATAGCGATGATGAGATCTAAATAAAATAAATCAAAATCAGACAGCGAATAGAGGGATCTGGTTGTACCTCAGGCCTGATCCACTTGAATCCTCCCATTCCTTCCTCGGATCGGAAACTGCAACTACAAGACCTTCGCACAGATGTAGTCGTAGAAGATGAAACAAGGAAGGAAGGAAGGAGCGATTCAACGCTGCTTTTATCACACACCAGACGACTTAGGGTAGCGTTATTTTGACATCACCACGTGGCGGATTGTGATTCGCTTTTACGAAAGCCTGCTATAACCAATGATAGATTCACACCTCCTATCTGATTTGCTGTTCCCTAGGTCTGCCCAGCCCAGCCCAGCCCAGCCCAGCCCACAGTTTCAATATTTTAATATTAATTTCTATTATGCCAGAATGACTATTGGGACGTGCGAATCGTGCAGCCCCCACCCAGACTCGTTCCACGCCACAAATTCAAGAAAGCATATATCATATTACTATTAACTACATGAAGAGAGTGATTAAGTTTATATTGTGAATTAAACAAGGACCTTGATCACTCTTTTCTAAGTAATTATAATTAAGTTATAATTACTTAGAAAAGAGTGATCGAGATAAATTTCATGTATTGTAGTGAGATAAACATACAACTCCAATCTCGTCTAACTGATAAAGACAAGGGGAAAAATTATTATGATATGGAAGTTAATTATTTGGAGATGTGATCAGGATTTACGAGCAATCATGTTGATAGAGATCTGTCTTGGATTGGTTTTGTTGATATACAGTAGATGTTTGGAGGTAGGGGCAGAGGAGAGGAGTATGTTGTAAAGCCAGTCCAGTCATGAGTAATAATGACAACATGTATCTTTTGCAATGTCATATTTACTGCACTATACTTAGTTTCTGGTAATGAGTTGCAGAATGTGGACTATAAATATGATGGATGATTTCAGCCACAATGTGGCTTTCTTTTGTTCTGAATCACAAACATGAAATCTCTTCAGAATATTTGCAACTTCTTTCAGAATAAAAATCCTTCAAAAAGGAGACAGCTTGTGGCCAAAACAAAAGCAAAATTTGATTCTCAAATGAAACAGAAACCTCCAAGAAGGCCACTCCTGACTATGTTGCCCAAATCTTCTCTTAGTTTGTACCTTCTTTTCAAACAAAGGAAATTATTATCTGTTCATCCCCTAAATTTCAAAACAAAACAAAATCGACTCTTTCCTAGAAACTAATTCTATAAGCATGGGTACAAATCATGCATTGTGTCAAATGAGATTTTGCAAAACTGTAACAGTCAAGACACACCTTCGCCTTCACCAACTTCAGCTTATATGCAAGATAAATGACGCTTCTGTGAAGTCCCATTTGGACTTCACCAACCAACAAAATAGATGACGTTTCTGGAAATTACCAATTGGACTTGAGCCTATTCATGCCTCCTTTTAAACTAAGATGCTCCCCATTCCATATCCATTACCAAAAATGTAAAATTAGCAACTAAAAAGAGCATTTTTTAAGGGATCAGAACCTCTTCTTTCTTTCTTCCTTTCCTGCTAAGCAATTAGGGATTTCCAAGCCGAACAACTGCAAAAACATTATAACAGGTGAAGAACTGTGAAAAGAAGCTCCAAGATATGCATCAATAAGCTCAACATGCAATTTTATCATATATAAAAGTCCCAACTCCTTTGCGACACCACCATGTCATGCATTTTAAGGACAGACATGACAATACCGCCAACAGTAAATATTTGAAATTAAAAGATAAAAGAAAGACATTAGCATTTTTGGGTGTTACCTGAGCAGCCACAAAGATGGCCTCAACATTTAATTTAAATTTTTTTGCTCTTGAAAGATAAGTGAGTATTACATTCTAATGGGTCATCCTCAAACCATGGAAATGGAACAGATTTACCACATCTTCATCTTCATCTAAACCAAACCATCAGTATGTGATTTTGAATAAAATTATTCTTAACCCATCCAGGAAGACTACATTTACACTAATTCTGTTATTCGATTATAAATAAAGATTTTAACATAGCTACATGTACACACAAACGAAAACATTCCATAGTTTGGAAACTGGAAATTGTCAGGATAAGAAAAGAAATATTATCAGCTAAATTCGTCAACGGAGATAAAACATGTTTAAATAATACACAAACATGCAGGGAGTAATGCATTTTTATATTCTCTACCCGCTCTTACCTGTTTATACCACAAGTTATTTGAGAAGTGAATTTTCTATACAACGATGGTTGACATGACAAATCCAAGCATTTCTATAAGCATATTCTCAATTGCGATCCTTGTACCTAGGTGTTTGGCCAGACGAAAACTGTCAAGCATGAAAGTGTTGAAATTTTACAAATGGTAATAATCCTTGGAAGAAAGGCGAGACTCATATATTGCCACATTCCATTTTGTGCAAAAGAACAGCATAACAGATTAAATTTATGAAACCAAGTATCATGACAATAACGTGGCAATGATAGAACATGGATGATAAAGTAGACGATTACAGAATAGCAATTTTGACATTGAAACCTAAATATAACAGTCAAGTAAGCAATTAAAGGAAACAAAGCAGTAACATGATGACCATACAAAGTTCAGTGTGTTTGAAATATCACAATCTTTGATTAAGCAGTAATAATGATAAAATTGTCACACAAGAAGTAAGGCAGCATTACCTCAGGTGTTTATGTCAGAAGTACTTCATACAGCAACATGAACTGATTTTCAGCCTTCTTACTGGTCCATGTAAGAAGCTACAAAAGACTTCAAACAACACTGATTCTTGAATAAAATAAGCAGTACCCATAATGAGTTAAACCTCAAATTCCAAGTCATGCTTGGGCACGTTCCATATTACTACCATGCCAGTTTTTCAGAAAGAAAGCCAGATCGTAATTCCATATGCTCAAGACATTAAGAGCATACAAAATCATATCTTTTATTCATATATTCATATCTAGGGACCTTGGGGAAACAATAGTTTACAAGAACCTTTACTTTCTTGAAGTCTCAAAAAGGAAGGAGATTTCAAGTTAACAAACTTAAAGGCAAGATATCCAATATCCATAAGCTAATTCAATATATTTAAAATTTCCAAATACAATTCACTTGCTCTCAAGATTTTGGGTGCTGCTGAGACTGCTCCAAGAGTAACAGACACTGTATCATGTAAGCAGGAAATCATTGCCGACTTGAGTGCAGCAGACATTTGCATACCAAGCATAAACAATGAATGTGGTTATAAACAGATAAGTTGTGCTTAGCCAGAGCAAGTCCATTGACATTCTAAAATGAAAGGGTCATAGTGTTTTGGAAGAGCACAATAACAATACCAGTCAATGAATGATCATACTTTATGCTCATTATACAATCATTGTAGTTAAATCTTTCATCATTATTCATATATTGTAGAACAGATTGCAACCCAACAACTTAGTTGTTGGCTCGTTACAAGAAGTAGCCATAATTCTCACACTATCTATATTAGATGAACCAGACATACATGCAACATTTAATTCTTAAAAGTTGCAATAGCCAAAAAAATTCCTCACTCAAAACATGGAGAAAAGTGTGGATAACCACAAACATTCAGAGTACGAAAAATAATTATTCAAAAGTTAGGAAAATAGTTAGCAGCTAATGCCTATCACAAATCAATTTCTTCAATAGTGTTGTACTACATATAGACTCATGGCTGATAAAAAAACATACAGATAGTAGACAAATTTAACAACCATTGGATGAAAATGAAAAAACCTAACGCAACAGCAAATATTCCAACCGTTCTGTATTACTGAAGCTATATACCCCATCATGTCTATTCACAAACCAGAATGAGTCCCAACACTAGAGGATGCAACATACTGATAACATACCAAACTCATAAGAGAAACAGGTAAAGTAGTGGGTGCTCAAAACCATTAACTGTACCCATTTATATCTCAGTAAAACAAGTCTAACACAAATGTAACACTCATACGAGAGAGACCCAACATACATAGTTCATATGAACTGACTCCTCCTAAGACCTGGTTATCATGCTACAGGACCGAGTCAATGGAATACCTCCATGCACCTCAACATGCTCATATGGCTTCCTGCATCCTGGACAGCGCCCATCCTCTTCAAGAATTCTTTTGTGGCAGAAAAGGCATAGATGAAAACCACATAAACAAGGTAAGAACTTTGCATCTGTGACATCAAAATCGTCACAGCATATGGGACACATAGATGGTGCGGACTTGACACTGTTACAAGTCCACGGGACTCCTCTATAGCCACATTGTCTCTCCGTATTGGGCATGCTCCGCTGCTTAGATAAATTAGGCAGACATTGAGGGCGGGATACATCATCTGGCCTCCATGCATGACTATTAACTGGAACTCTTACACCCACCCTTGGGAGCTCTGATATTACATTTTCAGCTGCAGAATCTGGTACATCTGTTATTTTACCTTGCGATTCCGAGTGGGCAGAATTCTCATTCTGGGTAGGGAATTCTGGCTTCTGTTCCTTATCAATGGCGGCCAATGCATCAGCAACAGCCTCCCAATCATCCAAGCAGTCGTCATCCCCCTCTTCCTCTTCCTCTTCTTCCGTTATACTCCCAGACCACGACCCACCACTGCTGCTACTGCTGCCACCATAATTCGATCTTGAAGCATTTCCACACAATAGACCCCGATTTAGGGTACTGGTGGGACTGTTTGACAGCGATCCCAAATTACTATCATGATGATGGATTAATAATCCCTCATTTTCCCTGTCCCTGTCCCTGTCCCTACCCCTTAATCCCAAATTCTCCAATGAACAATCCTTCTCATTTCCACCCAATACCCGGTTCTTTTCGTCCTTAACCCCCATGTTTTTTACTGCACCTGTGTCCGGGAACCCCAGAATTAAATTTAAACCATAAAAAAAACTGAACTTTCAACTCGAGCTACCAGACTAATCACTAAATAAGATTCATATCATACATCAAATTCAAAGATCAAAACATATAACGGGAGATCAAAATCGTACCTTGAGAGAGCCATTGTTCACGACGGGCATCGAGCTTGCACTGCTTCAATTTCGCAGTCCTGTTGCCCTGAATTGGAACAAACACAAACTTAACATACAAATTCACAGCCAGAAAAGAATCACCCAAGAACGATCAAACAGAAATTTCTGAGCGACGGATTGAACTCTTACCCTCTTCTTTTTGCCGCCGCAATCCCTTGAGTTGTTGGGGACAACCGAAGCAATGGAAGCTTGTTTGGCGATCAAATCGAACCCCATGTCTGAAAATTTTCTGGGCAAAACCCTAAATCAGAAATGAAGATTCTAGAGACAGAGAAAGAGAAATATCCTGTTTTTTTAACTTTATTTTAGAGAGAGAAATGGATAACTGAATCTGCTCTGCTCCGTTCACAGACCTCACCAACAATAGGCCTGGCTGGCTTCATATATATCGGACAGCGTTACGAAACTACCCCTGGTTTTCCCTTAATCTTCTCTTGTGCCCTGTGTGAGTTACGGGGATTTTGGAAAAAGTGGGGGTACTTTTACAAGGTTATTGCATTGGTCAGAATTTCAGAAGACGAAACGGATTGCCTACGTCGTCGTTTTGACGGGTGACGATACGTGCCGGAATGCGTCGTTTTGTTTGTTTTATACTTGTTCTACACGTAAATTTATGGTATGTTATTACCAAAATATCTATTTTGAACAATTACAATTTACAACCCGTAATAAAGCCACACTAAAATGATATTTTGTTAAGGAAAATTTATTTGTTTAAGTTAGATCAACACTTTATTAACCTTAATTTTTAAGTACCATACTTGATATTGTTATTTGTAAATGACCTAAATACCCTCTCAACCTTTCAAAAACACATATTTAGATAATAATTAAATGGCAATATATAATTAATTAATTATTAATTATTAATATTAATATTAATTAATTATTATTTATTTAAAAAATAATAAAATATTAAACCATAATTACTAGTTCATGAAAGTAATAAATTGATAAATTACAATTAATGTTATTGAAACTAATATATTAATAATAAAACATTACTGGAAATACAAACAATAATAATTATAATTAATTTGCTGAATCTAGAACTAAAATACCATAGATAAAAATAAAATGAAATGAAAGATAAAAATAATTAATTGGATTTGTTTCTACTCCTCCTTTCCGGTTGATGATAACAGAGAAGACGATTTGTTGGTGTTAGTACATGTCCCGGTTCATTGTTTGTTGATGGCCTCCACAAAATCCCTAAATCGGTTCCATTGTCAATAACCTATAAATTTATAATAATTTTTGCTGAAAATAATAGTTTATTAAAGCCTTAATTCCCATTTATTGAATTTAATTTACTTTTCTTATTTGACATTCATCTTTTAATGGGCTTAACTCTCATAATTTTTTTTTTGTGAGCCCGTTACTATTTCTTAAGTTTAAGATGTGACTTTTATGCGACGAGTTTGGTGTGTGGTGACTCAAGCATTTCACGTGACCCATTCATAAATCTTGTTCAATATGATAACGCCTTCATCGAAGCATATTCTGACATCATCTATTCATATTTCTTTGGTGGTTAAATCGAAGATTATTGGTCAAATCGACCAAGTAATTATATATTACTTATTGACTTTGAAGTGTTTTATCGTCATGGTTTAGTATACGCGTTTCATTGTTCCTTGTGCAAATTTAAAAAGAATGAAATTGTATTTTAGTTAGGGGAAATGATATTTTGATACACACAAAACTTTGTGTTGTTAACTTTAATAATCCAAAATTTTAAATTGCCATTTGCGTATACCCAACTTACCAAAAAAAATTCCGCCCATTAATTCTGTTAAAAATATATATTTATTATTAAAAAATTAATGAATTAATAATTAATTAAAATAAGAATCTGTTACTTGGTGTAGTGGTCCAAAGTGCTCTTCCCTAATTTGAGGTCGGATTTAATTCCCAATAGTGTTCATGTGTGAGGATGAGTTATTGGATAGGTATAGAGTGTTATTGTAATCTAAAATTTTTTATTAATTCGTTGTTGCTATCACATGTCCTGATTTGTTGATGTTAGTCTCGTTTTGGTTACTCAATTTTTTTGTTGTCATCGCATATCTGTTTGTTCTCGCTGATGACCTCCATGAAATCCCTAAATAATATCGAATGTCAATAACTTGTTAATTTATAATAATTTTGTTGAAAATAATAGTTAATTAGAGCCTTAACTCCCATTAATTGAATTAAAATTTTCTTATTTGTCATTCTTCTTTTAATGACCTTAACTCTCATAATTCATTTTTTTAGCCGGTTACAATTTCTTAAGTTTAAAGTGACTTTTATGCGTCGAGTTTGGCATGTGGTGACTCAAGCATTCACGTGACCCATCAATAAATCTTGTTCAATATGATAACGTCTTCATCGAGCCATATTCTGACATCATCTATTCATATTCCTTTGGTGGTTAAATCGAAGATCACTGGTTAAATCGACCAAGTAAGTAATTATATATTATTCATTGACTTTGAAGTGTGTTTTATCGTCATGTTTTGGTATGCGTTCGTTGTTCTATGTACAAATTTAAAAAGAATAAAACTATTTGTTATTCAGGGAAAATGACACTTTGATACATTTAAAACTTTATATTTTTAACTTTGATACGTACCATTTGTGCATAGCAAACTTATCAAAAAAATTCTGTCCATTAAGTCTGTTAAACAATATAATTTTTTTCTTAGAAATATCAATAATACCTTTTGTGTGTTATATATTTTATTTATTGCAGAATGATTTAAATGCCCTTGATTTCCTTTTAAATTTTCTAAAAATACCATTCTTCCTCGAAACGAAATTTTCATAATTTATTGTTCCAGCGAAGGAAAATTCGCAAAGATTTAATCATAGAGTACCCATAGGGGGATTTGAAACCTAACTGGAGAGTACCCAACAAAAATCAGATACTTACTACTTTCTTTGCTCCCAAAAAGCTAAACAAGTGCCCATAAATCGATTATCAACCCATGAGAGAAATTTAACCTACATTCATGGTTGCCTCTCCATCTTTGTTATGGACAGAGTCGTGCAATTAGAGTTGTATAGGTGGTAGCGAGACAAGAGAGGGTTTGAACGTAAAGATGTCAATGATATTTTTGTTTTTTTATTAGTTTCATATTTGGGCATAATTTTGTCAGTTTTGTAAAAAATACATACATTTTGCTCAAAAAAGCATAATTTTGTCTGTTTTGTAAAAAATACATACATACATTTTGGGTCAAAATGATTTTTGGTGTTGGAGAAAGAGAGGTCGTTGGAGCTGGAGGAGGAGACATGTGGTTCGTGCCCAAATATGCATTTCACAGCGTTTGGAGTCTTGCCGAAGATGACGCCGCCAAAGGAGTGAGTCCATATCTATGACGAGCCCCGTATATCAATCTTTTTATTGTTTACGTATTCATTCTAGTAATAATAATAATTAAATATATAATATATTTTAATGAATAAAAACTTAAGTAAATCTAGTAATGATAAAATCTTAACCATGATTAGGGTTAAGGGTTAAATTAAGTTAGGTTGAGGATTCAGGGTGATTTTGAATGTGCTCAAAGGCAATTTTGGCTTTTCAACAAAAAAAATTAAGAGAAATGGGTGGATTGTAGTAAAGTGAAAACATAAATAATTAAAACATTACTCACAGATTAAAAAAAATTAGGTAGATGAAAGTGAAAATGGTATAACAATCAGTAGGTTATATTCTATTTTATCCAACAGTTCTAAGAAAATAAAATATTTTATTAATTAGAAGTGAAATAATCTATTTTGAAGTTTAAAACGCAT
>JAYMTP010006901.1:0-11573 GCA_036897365.1 Geranium brycei | reverse complement strand
TATTCAGACATGGACATCAATATTGGATTTTGACACTTATATGTTCTCACTGTCGTTTTTATTGACAATTCTAGAACATAAACCCCAAACATATTGAGTGTTATATGATTCATATTTGGAAAATTTGCTCCTCTCATACTTTCAACCAGGGCTGCGTATAAGGGATTTGCAGATACTGTTAGATTACTTTTATACAGAGATGCAAGCCAAGTGATACAGGACAATGCAGGTATGCCAATGACATTAGTACCTTAAAGTTGTTGCATGCTCCCAATATTTTTAGTATCCTGGGCTTTCCCGTTGATATAATAAATAGTTTTTTCGTCGCGTGCCTTGAATGTAGGATGTTACTGTTAGGACTGACTGTACATGAGAAACATTGAAATAGCAATAGTGGGTAGAAGACAAAATATTGACGCTGAATCATGATCATGATAATAAAACTATGGAATACAATCAAAGGTTGCATAATGGGGGAATGATACATAGGTACACCCAAAACTATGTCTTTCGAACATAGGTATACCCAAGTTTAAATTGCTCTTTTCAGTGCACCCAAGTTCTCCTTTTTGCCCATTTAAGTGACTAAGATCGTGACTAAGTGTGAGAAAAATGGGAACTTGGGTGAGCGGGAAGGATAAAGTCAAACTTGGGTGTACCTATGTTAGAAAGACAAAAGTTTTGGGTGTACCTAGGTCTCCTTTCCCCTTGCATAATATATATTACATTTTCAAGTTCCAACTTTGTACTTGATTTAAAGTAAATTTCTAATACCTTTGTGTGGTTTTAAGTTGAAAACGGCACTTCGTAACATATTTAAGTATAACACAGATAGTACAAATATACTTTTTTTTGTGACCAAAAGAATGAAAAAAGGGGTAATTGCCAGTGTCAATTTAGAGTTTAAGTAACCATAAAGAGATAGAGACTAAAGAGGATAAGTTAAAAATGATTCTATGATTATTTTTTTCCTGTTACTACAGTTCTTATGGACAAGGGTAGAAGTAGTTGCATCAAACCTCTTGCAATAGTGGTTGCTTTTACGTCTGTATTGCCTTAAAAGTATGCATATATGAACCATTGATGTAGATTTGTGTGCTTTGGAGTCAAGCATATTTGAGACCAAAAATTGGGCCGGAGAGGGGTGGGCTTAGATTAGACTCTAAGTACTTGTTGAAAACTGAGCCAAACTAACATTAAAACTCAAAAGATTACACGTACAAGGCTATGTCATAGTGACTACACCTAGGTCTTAAGTTAAATGACTGAGGACTTCTTGCATTGGAAGGGGAATACACACACAAGAAGAGATTATACTTCCACTTTGGTAGACTTCTAATTGCCTTGACAACTTGGCTCATTAAGCTTCCGATTGTTTAGTGGAGAAAAAATCATATACAAATTCAATGTGAAGTCATACACTCACATGTATTGTAGCCATAACTATTTGATTTCTGTGGTCAGGTTAATCAGTAACTAAGTCTATAATCTTGCTATTACATGTAACAATGTTCTTGTCCTAACTCCTATGCTGTTAGGCTGTACACCCTTGCACTGGGCTTCAAGTAGAGGAAATGTCGATGCGGTCACTGTGCTTGTACATGCAGGCACCAAACATGAATTGATGGTGAAAGATACGGCTGGGTTGACTCCTGTTCAGCTGGCATCTGATAAAGGTCATAGACATATCGCTATTTTCCTTGTAAGTAATTTTGTATTGTCACCATAACTGGTATGTTCTAACCCATAACATGTAGAAGTGATCAGCCTCCCATATTATATTGCAGCAAATGTTTTTACTGAACATCATTTCATGTGACAAACTGACAATGTATTCCTTAACTAATCATGGGTTTTCTCATGAACTTTATTCAGCCATGATCACTGCTTTTCTCGTGGTTTCGTTCCATCAGTATTAATTTTTCAATATTAGGTCTATGTCAATATAAATCCTCAATATTCCTCACCCAGTAAAATTTAATAAGCATTTGTAATTTTTTCTAATGTTTTCACCATAAAACGGTTAGTCCTGTATGTTTTGGAGATAACAGACATGGCACTTTCTTTATCATTTTGTTTGGTGTGGAAGTGGTGGTAGTTATTCCCACGTGCAGTCTTATCATTATGGTTTTTTCAATCGGCAATGTTTGCTATGACTTTCTTCAGGCTAACGCAGAACGGGCTATTAGCGGTCGCTGGATAGACAAAATTTTCAGTGGGAAGATGAAGGATATTGGTTATGCCCCAATCTTATGGTGTATTATAATCATTCTTACCATCCTCTTTGTTAAATCAGTTATTGCAGGTAACCTGTGATGTTTGAAATCTTACTTATATGGAAGCTGAATGTATTTTCTTATGCTGTTCTGACTTACTTTGCTACTTTCCTTAGCTCCTACTCTCACAAAGGTCACTGCCGTTGTTGGATTATGGGGGTGGATAGCTGTTTCTCTAGCAGCTGGATCTCTGGTGATGTTCTACAGGTGTAGTAGGTATTCACTTCACTCTGTCATACCCATTAGAGGAACTTTCTGTATGTTTTGACAGTTTTGTAATTGATCTCTCATAAATGTTATTGTTATTGACATCACTGCAACTTTCTGTTCTATATGTATCTTGACTTGTGCACCTTAAACGTTAAAAACATTTTTGCCTTCTTCAAAGTGGCTTCATGACAATATTTCACACTTGCCTTCAGTAAAGATCCAGGCTATATAAAAAGACCAGGATATTTGGGTAATCCTACAGATACTGAGGTATGCCATATCTTTATTTTGATTGGTTTTTTACTATTTGTTGTGTCAAATACCTATGAGCTATAGTTTTTTTACCATTATTATTTTGAAGGAATGAGCTATATTTCTTGTCCAGGAAGTAATGGGCTTTACTTTAGTTGAGTTTTCTTGTTTAGCCTCTGTTTCGCCCCCCCCCCCCAAATTGAAATGGGCAACTGCTGACATGGCAATATGATCAACTCAAGTATCACAAGTTTTTGAGTTATCCTTCCAAATTATTTTTAGGGTAAACTTTAGTAGAGTTAAGATCAATATGTGGACAATTAACTTGTTAGTTCACTCTATTCATTCTGGCAAACTGGTAAATAGATTAATCGACATGCATGTGCACTTTTAGTCTTTGTTTCATCAAGGAGATTCGGCGTTTTGCAGGACCCTTTGTTGAATATTGATCTGAGCAATTCCTCTGTGTGGACGGGAAATTGGTCTCAGCTTTGTCCTACCTGCAAGGTCTACACTCTGAACTTCTTTACAAGATTACAAATGAACTATTCTCGTCTTCATTTACTGCATGAGTTTCTGTCTTAAATAAGTTTGATGTGTATTCTCAATTTATCATCATCAGATAATTAGACCTGTTCGCTCTAAGCATTGCACAACATGCAACCGCTGTGTGGAACAGTTCGACCATCACTGCCCATGGATATCCAATTGTGTTGGGAAGGTGAGAGATTAGCCCTACTCAATTAGGTCAGAAAAAGGAAAATATGATTTATCATGTATGTATAAGAAGTTTTGTGTCTAAGTGTCTCACATTGAAAATTTTGTATTTAATGACCACTTGATATGCTCGGTAGGCCCTCTACCTAATAGCTTAAGCTTATTGGTCTGAGTAAGTTTACTATGTGGCTATACTAGCTGGGTCTTCCACCTAATAGCTTAAGCTTTTGGAATGGAGTATGTTAAATGCTAAGTTCTGAATCCTATGATACTTTTGTCATGACTGGCTGTAAATTTCATGTCATGTACTGTACTGCTAATTGTTTGTCATTTGGAAACACTTCATATCTTCCTTTTCAATAATCACGAGAAAATGACATGTTTATACCTCCTTTTTACTCATCCTCTTGAGTTCCATCGCATCTTGCAGAGGAACAAACGCGACTTCTTTGTTTTTACTTGCATGGGAGCTGTGACGTCAGTCATCAGTGGTGGTGTTGCTCTTGAAAGTATGTTGTTGCAGACAAATTACTCTGCTAGTCACCTACATTTGATTGTATTGCTTTTGGTTTGGATCAAATAAATAGCCGCTTCTCAAAATTTATTTTGCAAATATGTAATTACAGGAATTATGATGGGAAGGCCAGCTTTGGGGGCTGAAGAACCATGGACTCGTTATGCCATGGTTCAACATCCTGGCATAGTTGCATTTCTGTTTATGGACATGTTGATTCTTATTGCAGCTACAACTCTAACCACAGTACAAGCAACCCAGGTGATTGAATATACCACATTATATACTTCAGTATAAAGTTTGCTGACATTGATTATATTATGTATTCGTGGAGAGGTATGTGCATATCTCTTGGAGGAAACGAGTCTATCACGAAGAAGCAACAAGTGAAGCTTACCATATGCTTGACTAGCTTATTAGGTCACAGGCACAAAATGGATATAAACACTCCCTCAACCCTATACTTATATGATAGTCTGATCCATTCATGGTTTTAGGATTGGCTGGTCATCCTGATCTGCCACAAGTTCCCACAAGCCATATTTGTTTGCAATAATGGCCTACCAAGGAGGATTAACAAGCAAAATTCACGACATACATTCTAGACATCACATTCAAAAAAAATAGACTAGGTCATGAGTCCTAAATGGATATTAATACTCCCTCTAACATGAGATTTATCCAATGTAGGACCAAAACTCGCATGTGATCTAATCACGGAATCACACACTCCTTTTGATTGGATTGTTGCAGAACCCTAGGGGCGTGATGGAGCTATAGCCTTGGGTATTTTTTTCTAACATTTCTCAGCATCCACTCTCTGGTCCACAAACCTTGAATAATTTTTTTACAAAATTTCTTTCGCATCCACTTTCTCTTGCTGATTAAAATAATCCCCTTCTTCTTATCAAGGCTGAGTTTTTTATAAAAAAAAGTTGCCTATTATTATAGGATTACAAGAAATCACGTTAAACCTTACATTTTTAAAAAGGCTGCCTATTTTTCTTATCAAGGCTGAGCTGATAACTAAGCCCTTCAATACTCAAAAGAGGAAAAGATTATATCTCAGAAATCACTCAACTTTGGTACTCTTTGTACCTATGAAGGAGATTAATTGATGCATTTTACATTTTGGAGTTCTTGGTTAGGGTCTGCTAACTCAGTTTTTGCAAAAAGAAAGGAAAATAGGAGCACATACAGAGGCACAAGGAGTTTGTAATGGGCTGGGTAGATAATGCATGATATTAGGGGAAAATCTTGCTCTGCAGATTCAGGTCTGAATTTGAGATTGTGTAGTTTACTCCCCCATACTTTAATCTTTGATTCCCATGACACAGTTACTGGTATATTTACTAGAAATGCAATGATTATATCCTTGATTACTGTATTCTAAATACTACTGAAGTAAATGAATAATTTTACAAATGATGCAGATAGCTCGCAATATCACCACTAATGAATTGGCGAATGCCATTCGGTATGGGTATCTTCGTGGTTCAGATGGGCGGTTTCGAAACCCATATAACCATGGTTGCCAAAAGAACTGTTGTGATTTTATCATTCATGGGTACACGAACGATGATGAGATTGCTTGGCCTCCATTGCAGCAAGCCACTAGTTAAACCTATTGTCTGTTTGTGTATGAAGAATGACTTTGTAACCATTGTCTGCTTTGGAGCACAGGTACCCATAACAATTGATGTACAAGCTATTGATCAGTTAGGAAACACAATTTTACTATCTGATTTGCTATCATGTAATGTTCATTTCAGGTTATCTTAATAGTTCATGTATGAACTCTTGGTTACTTGGGGGAATACATTGTTTATATATGGTACTATTTATGCAATGTTGTCCTTCGCCCCCATTTTCTATAATTAATAAAATATAATAGACATTAAAATAAGTTTATGCCCAAACATTATTAAAAAAACACATAACTATTAAAAAAGAGTGTCAATCCCAAAATTAGATAGTCCAATTGGTAGATAAACATTAGTACCTTTGCCCCCATTTAATTGAATGGAAAAGTGAATGGTAACTTTTGAATATCCTATTCTTTATCCTCAAGTTCATAAACAAAGTAAACATATCTCCCCAGTGAAAGAGAATTGTTGAAACTAGGGGTGCGCATGGTTTTAGGACCGGACTGGCCAAGAACTAAACCGGATCTTTTGGTTCCTCAATTATTGGAACCATACTCGAAATAATCATGCGAGAAAAATGGTTCGATCTTGTCAACGATTTTTCGATTTGAGTTCCATTTCCACCCTTAGAGCCTATTGATTTTTAATTTTTAATTTAGACTCAATTATAGGCGAATTAGAACTCAATTTACAGCTAAAAACTTTGAATTTACAATCATAAAAATACTAACGAAAATTGAATGTTAAAAATTAATTATTACAACTCAATTGAAACATAAAGTTTGCAAACAAAATAAAAATACAAAATAAATAATATATTCTCGATTTTCATTATTCAATTCTTGCTCAACACGTAGCGATGTGAATCGCTTTGGTTTTTATCGACTAATTGGCGGATATGAGTTTTGAAAATCAAAACGAACTAAAATTGAACCCTAATCACAAATTATAAAAGAAGAACAAATTTATATGCATTCGAATTACAAAATTAATAATGAATTTGGTATGAGGAAACTAATTTCTTTCACTGAATGACATGAGGGTACAATTATTGTTTAGCATACTTAACACTAGATTATGATAGAAGATTTTGTGGGCAACGCTGATTATTAAACAATTTGTAAGGAATAAAATGGCCAATTATTGTTTTCCAATTAATTTTAGTTTCCCTTACAAGTTATGTTTTGTGAACCTTAACTTTATAAAATAGATCAATTGTCAAATTTAAAAGAAGATAAAACATTAACATCAATTAATTGAAAACTCACTAGCGCGGAGCTGTATGCAAGCAAAACTGATTAAAGCACTCATACATTGACAAGTAAAACTGATTAAAGCACTCATACATTGACAATTTGACCTATATCCCAAATCACATATAAATTAGTTATCAACACAAGTTGGGTCAAACACTAAGAAGCTTACTTAACACATGTGAGACCTTAAGTTCGAATCAATTATTTCGGATCAATAAATAAATTAGTTATTCTTCAAATTATAACTTGTCATACTCCTAGAAACCAAATAACAAGATAAAAAAACTTCATTTTTCGTAGCGCAAAGCCAATTTCTTCTAACATCAAACAAGCTTAACATTTATTTGAATATTGGCAACATCTTCGCCTAAAATCTCTATAAAAATTGACATCAACAATATTCTATACCACGTAGATGTGGAAAAGAAAGATTTAATAAACATATAAAGATATAGAGACTATAAAAACTACCGAATGACCATCAATTACCTTAAGAGAAAGGGTAGTCAGTGGCGAATCCAAAAAAATTTCAAGGAGAGAGAAATTTTATACTAAAAAATTAATTTAATTAATAACACAATTAATTAAAAATAATAATTTTATTAATAAAATAATTACTAAATGCATATTACAAAACTAATTCGAGTTGATTATTTATTTATTTTATTTTAGTTGAGTTGAGTTTAAATTTAACTTTCAAGTATATATTAATACAAGTGAGTTGGTTTGCGAGTCTTACAAACTCTAATAATTTGGATTAGAGTTTGATTCGTTTATCAAAAGACTCACTATTGGATTTTTTTTAAATAAGTCACCATTGGACATAATGTCTCATAATTTTGATTAGAAAATTCACAAATTTTCTATAATTAATAAAATATAATAGACATTAAAATAAGATTATGCCCAAACATCATTTAAAAAAACACAACTATTAAAAAATAGTGTCAATCCCTAAATTAGAAAGTCCAATTGGTAGATAAACATTAATTGTTTTTCAAAAATATATAAAAACATTCATTTTTAAATTTTCAGTATACGATAATTTTCATCATTTTTGTTAAAAAATGCATACATTATTGCTATTACAAAAGTGTCTCATCATCCTTTTTCCATTATTGGTTTATATGGAACAAAAAAAATATCAAATTAACTACAATGCAAGCATGAACCATATAAATTAGGCATAATTTTGTTTTATTATACAGTTGAATATACTTCTTTTCTCATTGAATTATAATTAACTTACATCTGTCTCAGTTAACTATGTTTGAGAATATTTTCGTCCGACTTTATTACATTATGCTTAATTTTGACTTAACTCATTAAATTTTTATTGTGAAATGACTAACATACTCTTGATTAACTTGCACATTTTAAAAAGCATGACATTTAGATCTTTTTTTTTCTCCTTCTCTATCCTCCTCACATCTCTTCACAACTCGAGCTCCAATCAAGTACCAAGGCCAACATAAAGGAGATACTGCATAGCTTGGTGTTGTGATAGTTTTTATGGGGGAAATGATTGTGGATTAGTTGGTCAAATTCAAGCTTGAAATTTGGTTTTTGGGTACATATATTATAAATGTGTCTATATGGTCCAAGGATGGAATATGTTCCACGGAAGAATCAGTCATTGCTAAGTTGCTAGTACTACTTTTATGCCTAACACGATAAGCGAATGTTCGGTTCTTTGTCCTCTCATATACTCACTGCCTCCCGCGACTCATTTTGACCATAAATACAAAGAGTCAAACTTTACTCACTCTTTTAACAACTTGTTCTTGCTCTAACCTCTCTTTTCTGCTATTTTGCTCCATACTTTTCTCTTTATTAGTCGGGCGGACAGCACTGTAGAAGAATTAGTCAAATTTGTTTTTTTTTATATTATTTTTAATATAAAAATGAATAAAAAATATATAAAAAAATTAACAACCACAATTAATAATAACCATTTAAACCGGTATTGGTGTGTTGGTCCTCCTTCCACGCGTTGCATCATTCCAATGAAAATGATGATGAGTGATGAGTAATGAGTGAGGAACCCCACCTCTCTCTCTTTATCACCACCTATTCATCTTCTCTCGTACTCTTCTCTCCACTTCCCAACACCACATCTATCTCCATCTTCTCTCTCCTTCACTCTCTTTCTTTTTCACCATGGACGATTGATCTGTGTTCTACTTCTATTCAGAGTATTCAGCTCCTCTATTTCTCTCTCAAAGAAATAACTTTTGATTTCCGATCTACTTTCAATTTCTAGGTTAAGTTGATTTGTGTTCTATTTTCAATTTATGGGTTTCATCTACTCCTCTCTCTCTCTCACAAGTTACAGTAACCAAACTCGCCGGAAAGGAGGCCGGAATCGAGCTGGTCCGCCTAATCGGCTGGTCCGATTAACCGGCCGCCTACCCCCCTTACCAGTCAGAACGTTTTTAGACTATGGAAAAACGGTGCGGTAAGGCCAAAATCAATGCCTAGGCGCCTCCTAGGCCGTTTTTTAGAACACTCTTCAGATTATCGCATGATATTGAAAACCCGTTAATATATATTTTTGTAAACAAGTTTTAAAATGTGATTGAGAAAGGATGATGAAAAACTCCTTCGTAATAGCGATACAAAGAACCATATTATTGAAATGGACTGTTTCATGAGATTGTGTAATAGGTCTGTTATTTTGATCAATTATATGTAGAAGGCCATATATTTTGTTTGCGCCATTTGTTTGGTCTGTGCCTACAATACCCATTAATGCAAATGTCAATTAGGAACAAGTTTTTTTTTCTTTCCAAAACTTAGATATAAAATAGTTTTAAGAAAGAATATAGTTCACTGTTTGTTTATTGCAAAATTGTTGATTTAAATCGATTGGTGTCTATGTTTGCATTGAAATATAGTCTATGTTTCTTTTTTCTTTTTCTAAATGTGTCTTGATCTATATCAATTATGTGTATCAGCAATAATAGTAGAACTGTAGATCGGAAAGAAACACATTTAATGAGTCTCTGGTCATGCATGCTTTATCATGGACGACCCGATGGTGAGGATGCAGCATAGATGTTGTCATGAGCATACGCATATATCGTAGCTTGTCAACGTATCCTTAGACCAAAGAGTCTTTGTAGTTACTTTGTAATTAGTAACTGAGTTTGACGTTGCCTAACGTTATCTGTAAAAGAGTAATCATAAGGGTTCTGATTGGCTTCGTAACAAATTACATGAGTGAACGAGTAAGACAGCTATGGGATTTAACCCTCATGCTCCGGCATGAGAATGATATCTGTTTGAGCCACTTGATGAGTGTGACTGAAGGGAAATGCCATGCTAGAGATATATAGTATCAAGTTTCAGTCATCTCACAGATCAAGAAACGGTGATTGATAAATAAGGGTGACGGCTCTGTGCCTTAATGATCAATCTGGATATCGTGATAAAGAGATAGTGACATAGACGATATGAGATAAAATCGAATAATCGATAATGTCTTACTAGAGGCCACTTATGATGAAAAGGGCAAACTGGTAATTTGCGTCGATATGCCAATGCGTCGTGAGCCTAGAGGGTCACACTTAAAGCGATAAGTATGATAAAAGGGACTTCGAAAGTCCAAAATATAAGAATTGGAAAAATTCACTTTCCTGTTTTAGTTAGACCGGAAACGGTCTAGACTAAATTAGAACGGATTAAATAATTTTCGGTCTAGATTGTAAACTGAACGGTTAAGAAAATTAGTCTAAGTGAATTATGAGCTGATCTAATTAAGTCATTTAATTATAATCTTAAGTTTTATTGGACCTTAAAAGGATTTAATTAAATGAGTTTAAGTGATTGGGCTTTCGGCCTTTTTAGGTTTTAATTGGAAATAATTAAACCTATAAATAAGGGATGAAAGAATCAAGAAAACCCTAATTCTTTCTTCCCCCTATTGGAGCCGGCCGAACCCTCTCCCCTCCCTCTCTCTCGTCTCTTGCCTCCTTTATGCAACACTGGTAAAGTTTTCTGGAAGGTCTTGATCCCGAGATCATCGCATCGCTTGTGTGGACTTAATAGGGAGCACAACTTTTTGGTTTTGTTTTGTCAGATTCGAAAACACTAAAATATAAATATATTCATGTATAATCTTATGTTGAAATCAATCTGCATGAAGATCTTAAATTCTAAAAATTTACAGTTAAAATTATGCTTCCGTTGCATGAAATTACTTGTTTGAAACCTATGGAATCCTTCATCGTACTTGATCAAATCCTCCGCAATGTGTTTTAATTTTATTGGTTTTATGTAGATGCAAAGGAATTACTAGTATGTATGTATGTATGCTAATTTTGTTGTGTAATCATAGTTCACCATTGCAAGTCATCATCTTGTAAAATTGTCATAATAAAACCAATTATCACAACAACAAAATAAACCACACAAGTATGATAATTTATCATATTGACCAAGTAAAGTACTTCACTCTTCTCGGGGCTTCTAGTAATGCTTCATCGGTTGCTTCTCCAGCACAAACTTTCATCCCTCAGCAGAGAAATTCGAACCAAAGGTTGCTAACACTGTCAATAAAAGTTTTTGGAACTGTTTTTGTTGTAAAAGATAGTGATGGGATTATCTCGTTTTTTTTTCTTCAGTGACTATCGGAACTTGGAACATATTAGAATGATGAATGAATCGCGAGCTTTTTATTGCATTACAAAGTCATTTTTAT
>JAYMTP010006900.1:0-11573 GCA_036897365.1 Geranium brycei | reverse complement strand
TTGTGTTTCATCCAAGTGTCTGTCACAAAGTCACCAACATTGTGACAGACATCGTGTGCCTAATCCGAATTTTCAATATGTGTTGGATCCTTAAAAATTAGGGCTTCTGCACTTAATATAGCATATCCGCGATTTAGTCACGATATTGGCTAAGTGAGTCAAGATCTTGACTAAGTCACGATCTTGGCTAAGTGAGTCACGATCTTGACTAAGTTACGATCTTGACTAAATGAGCCAAGATTTTGACTCACTCTAAGTCACGATCGTCTCCCCTCTGTGCCTGGAATCGTGCCTCGCCACAAGTTCTGGGAAAAATTATATTTATGTTGTCACGATCGTAACTCGCCTAGGTGCCTTGTCTCGATCGTGGATTGGCTTGAATCTCAAACTCGATCCCGTTGCTTCGACCGCAAATCTCGTTGCATTCCCTTGGCACGATCGTTGTGGCTCTGCACGCTTCCTCTCCCGAGCTCCAAAAATGCTCCAATTGTGTCTTCCACCTACAAAATGTCAAAATTCCACCAAGGATCAAAAAGTACAAAATAATGGCTCTAGACAGCCGAAACGAGGACAATTCAGTGCTCAAATGTGGGACCAAAGTGTAAATGCAAGGTCACATCGGGCCCGCAACAACGACCCTCCTTCCTCCACGCGGATGAATGTGGTCCACGCGTGTGAGTGTGACGGCTATCTTCCACTCTCTTCTTCTCTCATCTATCACTCATTTCTCTCTCTCTCTCTCTCTCTCTCTCTCTCTCTCTCTCTCCTACATTTCTCTACATCTCATTTCTTCATCCCTTCCCCCTCGTTCATCTTCTCTGGTCTTCTTCCTCATGGTTCTCTTTCTAAGTCTCTCTCTTCTTCTTTCGCACCATTCTCTCTCATCTTTCATCTCTATCTGTTCTTGTTCACTCTCATATCTCGAGAGCGTGGCCACTCTGTCATGTCTCGAGAGATGAGAGAACGTGGCCACTCTCTCTCTATGTTCTTGTTCTCTCTTATCTCTCCTACGGGTCGACCTCACGCATAGTATGAGAAATTCAGGTTTCCATTACAAGATTTCTCCTTCTAGCACAGTGATGTGCCCGAAACGCGACACACGAAAAGTATACCGAACCTCAGGCCCCCATAAGTAAGATTACGACCCTGAGTTTATCGAACCCAAAGGACAAATGGTTATTCAATTTTAATCACTCTAATTTAATTGTGTAATTAATATTGGTCGATTAATAATTATGTTTATCAAGTGTTTCTAACCTAGGGAGGTAACGAGAACTTCAAGACACCATATACCCCCTTTCAGACAGATATAGAGTTTTAAACTAATTTACGGTAACCACCCTACTTAAAGGAATGATTTAACCGGCTACCTAGCATTAAGTTTCGTAAGTCTCAGGATATTTTGGTTTTGGGAACCTATGGAAGTTACTATCGTGCCAACCAGCCATTTTACGTGTCCATTTAAACCCGACTTTCATTAATCATGTTCATTTACCAACTCATTTTTACATTATATTAGTAAACGTGATCAATCTATTCGCAATTAAGGGGACGAAGCATTAAGCATAGATATAATGAAATCTCCCTACTCGGTGCTGCAAGCATATAAAATTAATTCCTAAATTTCCCTAAATATTATTCAGTTCATGACTCAATCCCTAAATGAATTTAGCCTAACATGTTTCTAATTAAATCCAGTGAATACATACTGGTGAATAAATCAATTCATGCATATACATAGTAATCATTCAATTAACAATTAAAGAAATAGGCATAAACATATTCCAAACCGGAAATAGTACATAGAATTCAATTGAAACAAAATTGGGATTTAATTTATTTGGGAAAATATACAACAGAGAAGGAAAAGAAAGGTAAAACCTGAATTTGATTCTTAATTAAGAACTCAATACATGAGGGAGGCTTTGGAGCTTATTTGGAGCCTTCTTCAAATGGCTTCTGGAATTCTGAATTGTCTTCTCACTCTTCTCGGAACTCTCTACCGCAAAGTGGTTTAAAATTCAGAAACTGAGTGATGATTTTTCCAAATACTTCGACGCCCTTTTATAGTTGGGGATTTCCGAGTGGCCACGGGACTATGGCCCCTAAGTGCCTCCTTTTCCTTGCTCCACGATTCGTCTACGAAGGCACGAGTCATAGCCCTCGGCCACGGTCAAAATATTTACGCCCAAGATTAGGTCACGACTCTGGACGTTCTGAAGTGTGGGAGTGGCCACGGGGCATAGCCGATTGGCCACTCACCGCAGATCGGTGGCCCCATATCTTCACCACGGGGAGTAGCCCTCGCTTCGCCACGAGAGGGTCACGGACCATGGCCCCCAGCCACGATGGAGACCCTTGTTGGGCTGCCAAGATGGGCTTTTAAGGCCCGTGATCATTGGACACTGTAGTGGCCCAAGAGGGCCCTTGGTTATGGGATAGACCCGAAAAAGTGCAAAATTGGCCTGAAATGACCTGAAATATGTATAAACCACGCGAAGTATCCGTGAAACAAAAGATAGACAAATGATGTAAAACGTGGGAATTTGGTATAGATAAAATGGTATAAAAATACCCTTATCACCCACCAAGCACGATACTTCCATGTTCCTTCGTCATTCATCTGAAGGGATCATCATTCTTCTGCTCTATATGGACAAAATTGTTAGCACATGCAAACATAAACAATTGATTTCTCAGTTAAAGCTTCGTCTTTGCAATTAAATACTCGCATGCAACACAATAAAATATTTAAAGTCTCGAATCACACGGGAACGGGTTGAGGCAATGAACTTTAATAATTATTACAAGGAGTTTAAAAATAAAATAATAAATGTGCTTGTAGGATGGTACTAAACATTAGGGCAGTAACAAGAACTCCTATTCCACCTAAGACTCCCTCCCTAGTAATAAAAGGTCTTAACTCAATTTAGGTAACCAAGGTATCCCTAGTCATGATTTAACTGATTGAAAATCATTAAGTTCAGTGAATTCTACTCATTTTTGGTTTTGGGAGCCTATGGTTATTTTGAGCGTGTTAACCCACATATTCCTAGTGAAGATTTAAACCTGACTTTCATTAATCATTTCCATTTACACACTTCTCTCCTGATTTCATTAGTAAACTAGATAAATCTATTCGCAATTAAGGGAACAAACTATTAAACATTGATAAAATGAAATCAGTTCATAGTCTCAATCCTTAGATGAATTAGTCAGACATGTTTACAATTGGAATTTACATAACATACTAGAAATAAATCGAATCATGCAAAATATTGATTGCTATAAAAATCAACAAACAGATAAACCATAAGGCAAAATGGATTTATTTCCAAACAACTACGTAAAACTCAATTGATGCATAAATGGGAATTTGATTCATCTGGGAAACTAAATATAACATAAGTAGGAATAGAAAGGTAAAACTTGTTTAATGCTCGATTGAGAATTCAATACATGTAATTGGCTTTTGACTTTCTAATCCACTTCAAAACATGACTTCTAGCTTGTTTGGAATGGCTCTAGGACTCCTCTGAAATGCCTTTGACTGAATCGTAAAGTGAGATGTGCGTAAATTGATTTCAAAATTGGATCAATGAGAGAAGCCTTTTCCAAATGTGCAGACAGCCTTTTATAGGTGCAATTTTCGCAAGGGTCACGGACCATGGCCCATCATGCCCCATTAATTGCGCTCCAATTCTCGGCGCACGAAGTTCATGTTCTGAAGTGGGGAAGTGATCCTCTGCCACGACGTAGTGGCCCTACGAAGTCCATTTTCTGAAGTTTGAGGGGGCCACGATATAGGCATGAGAGGGGCCACGATAGTGACTTGAAAAACGCCGAAAAATACCTAAAATCTGCACATAAAGCTCAAAGTACCCATGAGGCATAAGAGACAAATTAAGGGTCTATCTACCCAAATAGGGCAAAACACGGTTAAAATGTGGGAAACGAGCACTGAAAAAGTGGTGTAAAAACACACGTATCAATGCGCCAAGCATATCGAAGTGGATTGTCACTTCATTCGCGATGTTTATGACTATCAGGTGTTGTCACTTCCATGTTATGTCGAATCTGCAAATCACGGACATCTTCCTAAAGCTCTCCCTCACCACATGCATCAGTTTCTTGGAGGCAAATTGATGTTGGTTGATCAACTCACATCAATTTGAGGGAGATGCTAATCATATATGTGTAAGTACATAAAAGTCCACTTAGCCCGTTTATGATAAAACCATAATGTATCCTTGTACCTTATAAATAGTGACATTTGATAATAGTTTATCAACACTTCTAAGATTGTCAGATTTCATTTATAAGGTTTAATTTCTCTAAAATTTTGGGAACCAGTTTGATTTATAGGTGGTTCATATCCATTTTGAGTTTAGAGTCCAAACGGTTTCTGGGAACACGACGCTGACTAGAATTTTCAGAGAAAGAAACGAAGAAATTAAGGGTTTATTTTCTTTCTCGAGAGAGAAAGCTCCAAAAATTGAATCTAACTCAATTTTGGATTGACAGAGAGAGAAGCATGAAAATGGAATTTATGGTTGGCTGAATCCAAGAATGATTTCTCATAATGTTGAATTATTTGGATATTTTCTCAATTTTCAACTGTTTCTGAAGTGAAATGGTATTGTTTGTAACAGATAAACCTTTCCCCACTATTTTGAGGATGATATAATCTTCTTACTACGATTTGGCTCAATTTCTATTTGGTTGATTTTGTGTTTGGTTCTTGAGAAGCTTAATGAAATAAAATAATTTCTAGAAATGGAATGTAGAAATAAAAGGGTATCATTTTAAAATTTTGAGAATAAATAGAGGGTAATTCTGTTTTTTCAAAACAAAATTAACATAATTTGACCAAGTTTATTAAAGTGATTTTTTTAAAATTAAGATACCCCACATGCTAAAATAAAATTAAATGCAGCTATATGTAAAAATAGATGGACACTTGTTGCAGTAAAATGCCATTTTTCCCTTTTCCTTTTAATTTATTGGTTTTAGTTTTTCTGAATCAGATCATTAGACAAACAATGAATTAAGATCTATTCGTACAGATTATTTGTACGTGAAAAATGTGGGCATCTCACACTCACACTTTGCTTTTCAAGACATTCAATTAAGAATTTATTTATTGGCCTCATTTTCGACGTGGACCCTTCAGATCATTCACTCCAGCAATATCTCAATTTCTATCACATTTTTAAGAACAAAAACCGACCACGTACGTGGTTGGTTATTTTTCATCAATCCACTTCATTCAATTAATTAATTAGCTTAATTAATTGATTGCTAAATCTTCTAATATTTAGAATTTCGAACAGAAAGAGTAGCTATACCATATATATATGTGTGTGTGTCATCTATCTTTCTACGAATAATTGGTTTTAATTAGTGTGTTTGTTTATGTTATACGCATTCAATAAGATTCCTACTTCCATATCCGAAACATTAACAGTGTAGGTGCTATATTAAGAAGTAGATTGCATAATTAATCTATAAGCAAGAAACGATTTATTTTGAAAGTGTGTGCAATTTTGTTCAAAATCTGCGTGCAATTTTGTTCAAAATCTGCGTGCAATTCAAGATAAGGACAAATGTTGAATTATGCATACATATAATTAAATACTAGAATTGAAGAAAACTAAAAGATGTGGGGCTGGGTTGGGTTGGAGAAGAAAAGCAATTTGCACGCTTTGAGGCTTCGTATCTGTCGGTGGTAATAAAGTACCTACCAACGTATTATTGCATTGCCCATGTACTGCTCCTTGGCCCTATCCATATATACATACACATATAGTATACTATTATATTATATAATAAGTATGATATTGATAATTTTAATTTTCATATTTGCTTATCGTCGAACCATTATAAACTTTGTCATTTTTATTATATATCATTAGTCACTCCACACATTAAGTAGAAATAGGGGTGTTTGCGAATAGGTTTAACATGTGACCCACTCAATGGGTGAAATATTTCTACAATTCTCACCCATGCTGGTGACGAATGAGTCGGGTCTACACCAGTGACCCACCCACCGAAGAAATCAGCGAAAAGATAGACAAAAGAGAGAAAGACAAGAACTCTATAATTGATTTTAAGCGTGAGCGGTACTGATATAAAATATTGGTAGATTTAGTTTAGGCGATAAGAATGAATTCAAATGATCGGTCAGAATGATGTCATGTTTCTCCCTCAACGAAATCTCTAGATTCATACCCACGTCGCTCAATTTTAAAGCAAAATGTTTAAAATTTTCGTATCTTAAGACTTGTTTGTAAGTTTATGTTTGACTCTTTGTGGAACGGGTTTTGAAGTTTATAAGTTGGACTTTGGCACATAATTGAACTAATTTTGTTGTTCGCAGGTGAGTGTAGTGACTCACGGGCCTCATTCCTTAACTAACGGCCAACTCGTTTTACGACGGGTGGAGTGATTATTGTTCGCATGCAACCCACCCGTTAACTCGTGATTGATTAATATGCAGGTGAATCGGGTGAAAGGTTAAATCTACAAACACCTAATAAGAAGTATGTTCTATTATCTTTAACCAATATGTTATGAATTATTTTCTAATGTTCTATTTTCTTTCTTATTAGTATTTACTTTTATTGTTGATAGAAAAAATGTCACATTTACTCTTATTGTAAATAAAAATATGTTTTAACATACAAAATTTATTTTTAAAATAAACATTGTTAATTAATTAATGACCGTGAGTTGTCGCATAATTAATCGAACAATGGTATGTGCAATATTCTTGTCCTGAATTTGAAGGGTGGGGGGCCCTAAGAGTAGCTGGCCACAGCAAGGATGAAGGGTTGAAGGCACAGGTTTAGGTTCATGGAACATGAAGATAATCACCAAATTCCAATAACCTCTGGGGGATCTATTATTATATTCCTCCTATAATATTAATTTAATTTCTAATGTACAATTATATTTTGAATTATCATCTAATTGGTCATCTCCAATCATTGAGGCCTGCTAGAAAAAAATTAAGTTGGAAGATTCTTGCTGATTTGGGAATAGACTCTCCTTTATAACTTAAATATACATCTCAAACTCAAAGTGTTTGAAGTATAAATTTTGATCTATCTTTAACCTACACTATCTTTTATTATTTTATTTTGTCAAATACCTAAAGCTATGTTTAGAGTTTTACAATTTAGTATGGATTAATAGCAAAAGGATGTCTTAATGGTAAAATTGTATACTAAACTTTGTTTTTATAAAAATGACTAAATTGCTCATCAATTTAAGAATTATCATTTTAAAATATTTTATAAAAATCTTAATTCTAAATTAAGGGGCAATTTAGTTGTTTTTAAGAAATATATATAATTTGTATAAAAAAAATAAAGTTTATAACACAATTTTGTCATTAACTAATTACACATCACCCTCTTACAAAATTTTCATAATATAAGACACAGCTTTTGTCTTTTTTCCTATCTGGCTAAATACTTCAATATAGTTTTGACACGAAAGAGTGTCACAATTTTATATTTTAAATTATATTGATGATAAATATATCGAGACTTTCAATTACGAATTGATCTTTTAAGTGAATCGAGTTTTAGCCGTGCTTCCCTTTTCGGGTTTAGCTAAGTCAAGCACTTGCCCATTTCACTGTACATTCCTTACAGTGCTGAATGAGAAACATATTTCATGTTAGTAAAAGAGACTTGTAGAATGATCCTCAAGACACTTCTGCAGATAACTTACACTGTGGAGTTGTGTTTGTGTATATATAGATACAGGCATAGTGATATACTACTGATACATGTATTTGTACTCTACCATAGTTGCAGCTTCATTTCTTCTATCACTCTCTTGATTGTGACTTGTGCAGAATTTTCATTTTCCAAGCCTCTCTCTTCTTGTGTTATTAATAATTGTTGAATACCGCCATCACAGATGCTGTTTCATTTTCCCAGACTGCCATCAATTCTCTCTCTCTTTCTCACCACCCAAACACCTTAAAGAAAAAGAACCCGTTCCCTCATAATCCACCACATGCCATCTCTCCCACCTCTGTGCTCATGACTGAAAAAAAGGGGATAGGAAATAATAGGGTATTTTAGGTGAGCTTTGATTGTGTTGCCTTAAATGGGGAGGCATTCTTGCTGCTACAAGCAGAAGCTGAGGAAAGGGCTGTGGTCTCCTGAAGAAGATGAGAAGCTTCTTGATTACATCACCAAGTATGGCCATGGCTGCTGGAGCTCTGTCCCCAAGCTTGCAGGTATGCATATACATATACATATACATATATGTATCCATATGTTTGTGATTTGAGATGGTAAGTGAGTTTTGATGGTGTTTCCACTTCCAGGGTTGCAGAGGTGTGGGAAGAGTTGCAGGCTGAGGTGGATCAATTACCTGAGGCCTGACTTGAAGAGAGGCACATTTTCCAAGGAGGAAGAGGATTTGATCATTGAGCTCCATGCAGTACTTGGCAACAGGTCTGTCTGTGTTTCTTAATGAAATGGTGTGAGTGGAGTGACAGAGACCTCATGTGATAAAGATAAAGCATGAGTTCGCTGGTTACAGTTCTCATGTTGACGGTATTCCTGATAAAACAAAACAGGCTTTTGTTTTCTTGGTTATGTCATCTTTTGATTCCGTGTATCTTGATCAGGTGGTCTCAGATTGCAGCACAGTTGCCCGGGCGAACAGATAACGAGATCAAGAATCTGTGGAACTCCTGCATCAAGAAGAAGCTCGTCCTGAGAGGGATTGATCCCAATACTCACAAGCCACTCTCAGAGTCCAAGGATGGGGAAAAGAAGTTGGCAAGCAGCAGCAAGAGCAATGAGAATGCGCCCGACAGCCCCAATTCGCAAGAAAACGCCAAAAACGGAAGCAATTCAGTGACAGCCACCAAGGAATTGTTCCCTGACAGCCCCACCACCAGCTGCAGCCCCGCCGAGTCCGCGGCCTACTTCTCTTTTCAGCAGTTTGGGTCTGCTTCTGCTTTCTCAGTAGACCCCAATCCTGCATTATGGTTTAACCATAACTGCAGGCCCTCGGACCTCGAAGCAGAGTTCGATGCAAGCGCGATATCCACAATCCTGCCATCAGTTTCAGTTTCAAGCTCAAGTCTATATCCTAATTCAACCACTTCCTGTACTGAGTTGTTGCAGACCCCAAGGACACTTTTTGAGAACAATGTATTTTCCTGGGAATTGACAAATTGTGGATCCTCATCAGACAAGCAAGAGAGTGAAGTGGGAGAAATCAAATGGTCAGAGTACATCAACAATCCATTTTACACTTCACAGAATAATCAAACACAAGTAGTACCAGGATACAGTAACATCAAGTCAGAAACACAATTTACTACAGATAAGTCGAATACGAATTGGCTTCACCATCAGCAGCAACAACAGCAACAGCAGCCGCAGCAGCAGCCTAATTTACAGGCTTCAGACATATACGGTAAGGATATCCAGAGACTAGCAGCATTCGGACACTACTAAGTATTTGTGTGTGCAAGAATTTGAAAGAAAATATGACCTCTTCGTGTTGGTTACGAGTGTTTTCGTAAGATTTTCTGTGTATACATCCCTATGACCTGATATTTTTCTGGTTTATGAACATTGCATGTATGTAAAAGAGAGTTTATTCATGTTAACCCGCTTTCGCTTCTTGATTGGCACAAAAATGCAGAAATGAGTCTTCCAAGTTACGAGTTTTCAACTTTCCAGTTGTAACAGCTTATGTTCCTCTTTGTTACAGCTACACATGCTCTATCTTCTTTTTTCTGTTCTTTATGTCTTTGTTTACTCACTATTGTAGTCAATCACTATCTCCTTAAGATGGAGATGGTTTTATCTTTTCCTTTTCACATTGTAGTGCAAGAGCGTGAACGATAAAGATCCCAAAATCAAACTCTCTACCTTTACATCACTTAATCTGATAGCTATTGGGAGCCTTAGGTCTAACAGTTGAAAGAAACTTGGTTTTTTGAGTTAAATCCACGGGAGGCTCGTGAACCTTACGTTTCATATCCTATAGTTTCCTTAGGCTCTAACATTATCTTATTTGGAGGTGACTTGGGATGGTAAGAAACCTCCAACTTAAGGGAAAAAGGCTTTTGTCTTTGCTGCAATTCCAAGCCATACATTTTGGCACTGTGTGGCCATTAATGTTCATTCTTGTACTGTTAGCTAAAGTTTCGCTAAAAGGGTGAAATATGAGTGTAAGCTCTCTCCACTCTTGCCCTCTTGACACTGACAGCAAAACCAACATGCCAATAAAAAGCACACAAGCAAAGCAGGCAAATATTTTGAACCATTCCTAGTTTGTTCTATCACAGAATGTTACAAATAGTTCAGAAACATATAATAAATCATAAATGAGTGTTATGAACCTTGTTTAGCTCCTTCCTCAGCATAAAAGGCAAAATCTTATCACATTTTTATACAAACACGGAAAGATAAACAGATGATATGTGACTATGCATGAATTTAAAACATTTGAAGTGCATGTGAAGTAAATGATTAGAGGTCCTACCTCTTGAGATCTTTATCTCTGCAACAATGGTGGGAATCTGCAAAAAAATAAAAATAAAATAAAATTAACAGAAGCCTTAGAAACAATAGAAAAGTAGGAGTTGACTTGAAAAGAAGAGCTAAAAAATCATTTTGTCAATTGATTGGGGATGCTTTTCCTCTAGAACATGTAGCTTAAAGTCTCAGAACAACTAATGACAGCTCAGAAATCTACAGAAAGTACAAGGATACAAACATAATTCATTACCAATCAGTTCCAAACAAAATTTCACTTCATCTTGACCTACTATCTAGAATTCAGACATGAATATACATGTTCACCAAAGTTCTATCCTTTGCTTGAAACTGAATAAATTTCTTGTATTTTCCAACAATCTGGTTCATGCTGGATATGTCAAATGTGCTTATACTAGGAGCTGTTTTATTTTTGAATAAAGAGTAAAATGCAGCTGTAGGAGAATATACAGAAGCTGGAAATGATGCATTACGAATAAAATCTTTAAATATATAAGGTGTGGAATTTTATATTTTTGCTTCCATACAAGAATCTGTAATATTGATACATGAGCTTTTTTGACAGCATGAAGTTGAGATTGCTTCATGATTTCTTGTCAAATATGCTTGACCAGTGCGCCACGGGCACGAAACAATGAATACTAAAGAATAGCTTCTTATTTTATCATCCATCACTATAAAACAATTGACTGATGGGAAGAACACTATGCATGACATGAATAAGCTTGCTGATCATCTCTATTTCGCCTTCTCAACAAGGTCTTATTTTTCTTTACCATGCTACATTTTGTAGCAATATTGTTATAGAAGAGTGGATTAGACGACGATGCCATCATCCTCTTCGAAACACCAGGTTGTGGCAGCTGCTGTCACAAGGATAGGGGCAATCAATCGCCATAATCCCAGTTCGGTCAAAGTACCAGTTCCCAACAGATTGTGCAATCCCCTGTGAAAATTCTAATTCTGTTAGTCAGACAAGATGTCAAGAACAATGTTGAAACAATGTTCTTGACAATTCACACAGTT
>JAYMTP010006899.1:0-11577 GCA_036897365.1 Geranium brycei | reverse complement strand
GTTGTGCTTGTTGGTGGATCCACCAGGATTCCCAAGGTCCAGCAGCTTCTCCAAGACTTCTTCAATGGAAAGGAACTCTGCAAGAGCATCAACCCTGATGAGGCTGTTGCTTATGGTGCTGCAGTCCAGGCTGCAATATTGAGTGGTGAGGGTAATGAGAAGGTGCAGGACCTCCTTCTGTTGGATGTCACCCCACTCTCTCTTGGTTTGGAAACTGCGGGAGGCGTCATGACTGTGTTGATCCAAAGAAACACCACCATTCCCACCAAGAAGGAACAGGTCTTCTCAACCTACTCGGACAACCAGCCTGGTGTGTTGATCCAGGTTTATGAAGGAGAGAGGACAAGGACCAGGGACAACAACCTGCTAGGTAAGTTTGAGCTCTCTGGAATTCCTCCGGCTCCCAGGGGTGTTCCTCAAATCACTGTGTGCTTTGACATTGATGCCAATGGTATCCTGAATGTCTCTGCTGAGGACAAGACCACTGGACAGAAGAACAAGATCACCATCACCAATGACAAAGGCAGACTCTCAAAGGATGAGATCGAGAAGATGGTCCAGGAGGCAGAGAAGTACAAGTCTGAGGATGAAGAGCACAAGAAGAAGGTGGAGGCCAAGAATGCCTTGGAGAATTATGCATACAACATGAGGAACACCATCAAGGATGAGAAGATTGGTGAGAAGCTTTCCCCAGCAGACAAGAAGAAGATTGAGGACGCCATTGACGCTGCAATCCAATGGCTGGACAGCAACCAGCTGGCTGAGGCTGATGAGTTTGAGGACAAGATGAAGGAGTTGGAGAGCATCTGCAACCCAATCATTGCCAAGATGTACCAGGGTGCCGGAGGTGAAGCAGCTGGAATGGATGATGATGTCCCAGCTGGTAGTGGCGGTGCTGGCCCCAAGATTGAGGAAGTCGACTAAGCTCTCCTCACATCATTTTCCTAGGGTTATCTCTATCTTAGTATGGGTTTTATTTCTTTTCATGATTGTTGGATTCTGAATGTTTGGACTTACTCCCTGTGGAAACATCTATTTTAAGGTTTGGGTTTTAAATTATCAAGTTATTGGTTTTGATCAGAGTTGTGGTGATGATATTTTTCTTGGAACTAGTTTATATTGAGCGGAAATGTACTTTTTCCGACGCAACTAGTTTTCCTCTCAAAACTATTACTAGCGGGAAATGTACTTTTTCCGACGCAATAGGTGTTCCTGAATAAGGCTATAATTGTATTGGGTAAGCAAGCATGACACATTGTGTGTGGGTTATGATGCATCAGGAAAACTCGTTCAGGTACGACTATAACCGACGATACATTGCACAAAGTGCGTCAGTTACATGCCCGACCCGATTATAAAGCAACTGAAACAGCTGATTTAGGCCCACAGAAAAATAAGCCCTTCGTGTGTAAAAAGAAAAGCTCATTTTTGTAGAGAAAGGCTCAAAATTTCTTCAAACCCCATATTCTCTATTTAATTGAACCTTCTTTGTTTGTTCGCCAATAAATAATTGACCGTCTCCTCTCCAATTCTTGATTTTGTGACTATTTCTTCTACTCAATTTTTTTATATTTGCTTTTTCATCCTTTCATGTTCCACACCGTTTTCTCTTTCTACCAAATGCAATTATAATTTATTTATTTTAGTCTTACTCCTAAAGTTTGGAGATGAATCGTCAGAGGAACCCATCGATTTCTTCATTCAATTGTTGGATAATTGGTTGAGTTTTGCAATTAATATATAAATTTAACAATCGATCGATTTCTTTATAGTTAGCTAAAACCCGTTCATCTCATTTTGGGTAAAAGTTATTTTTGAGTCACGGGAATCTTCAATCTCACCAGTAATTACCGATTTCATGCTCTTAGATATCGTTATTTTGGGCTCTCAGATTTGTTCATAAGCTGAATTTTATTTGAATATTTACATTTTTTATTTTTATTATTCAGAAATTGAAGCAAGTTTATGTGAATGAGTGATTTAGTTAAACTAGAATAAAAGTTATAGATTGATTGATATTAATGTTTTTGTGTATAAAAATTGAATCTCTTAATTTGCACAATGATGGATTTCCATAAAGTTTGTTAATTTTAATTATTTATTTGTCATGTTTGTTATTAAGTCTCGTAAGTATGTTAGGTTGGTGTGAGATTGTTGATTGAAGACTTAAAAATAGGTTTTAGCAATGTACAAAAACTGTTACGTAATTGTTATTCATGATACTTATTGTTACTCTGCTTTTACTGTTATGTAATTGTTATTCACAGTACTTATTCTTACTCTGCTTTTACCATGTAGGAGAAGCTCATATTCTAGATTTGCAATTTATGATATCAACGCAGCAAACATAAGTATGTGTTAATTATGTTTGACCTTTTCATATGTGAAACTCATGGTCGGCTCAAAGATGATTGAGGCATAAAGCAAAATTTGCATTAGGACATATTTTATACTCAAGTTTATTTTGGGGCCTTTTTAAAAAAACAATTGGGTCTAAATTGTTAAGAAATTTGGACTTTTTTTGGGTGGGCCTAAGACACTCGCCTTGTTTTCTTTACCCAAGAGCCGGCCCTAGTGAAACTAATTTGACAAATTCTGGATTGTGTCTCATTCTAACTAGAGTACAATTGGCTAAGATATAAGATTCAAGATATAATTCTCCTTTAATTTGGATTGGGCTTATTCTAATATGATTATATCGCTTATGTTTTCTTGTACAGATTCAAATGGAGACACTTGCCGGTTTTTTAGTTGATATTGTATAGGTAGTTTCATTCCAATATACATAATGTGTATTATGTAATTAGATTGAATGGGAAGGCTCAATATGCCCTCTTTTAAGTGTATTTTTTACTGATTAATAAAATTATCTTAGTTTTTTCTTATAAAAAATAGAAGGCTTCATTTGCAATTTTTGCTTTAGGCCCCAATTTGTGAATACTCTCATAGTCGAGGTGCGCGAGATTCTGATTATTGTCGGACACTACTATCATTACCTGACACGTCAAAGTATGTCATGTATGATTTAACATAGCTGACAAACTTTATGTACATTGGGTATATTAAATTATATTTGTCGTAGATAAAGTCTGTTGGCTATATTAAATAATATTGGTTGTACTTTATTTGCGTTGGTTTGATATAATATGCCTGACTTACATTTTTTGTGTCAGTTAATGTGCATTATGACAAACTTTAAGTAGCGGGGGGCTAGGACTTCAAGAACTCCTGGTGAAGTTACAATTCATAAAGTATGACGTAAAATCTAATTGTGCATTTTTTTTATTTTCTTCACGTATATGACAGGGAAAGTGTAAGCCACAGGTACACCTTCCTCTCTTCTGTAACTTTCTCCGCAACCTTCCAAAATGACTTTTGTTCCATCAATGTGTTCACCTTCTTCTTAGAATGTTGAATGTTACCTGTACATTCAGAATATGTTTACGCTCATTTTATAAAAACAGTCATATATTTCTTAATATATTTGTTTCATTTGTTCTGAAACTCTTAGTAGAGCAAAAAAGTGTGATGGGGAAGAGTCTCAACTCCACTTCAAAAAAGTGTGACAACAAATTTAAGTATAAGTGACATATGTATAGATTGTGTCACCTTGATCTAAAAAGATGAACATAAAAGTTTACATTCATGATTAGAAAAGTCTTATGATATAAATCTCGAATGACATTAAAAATCTTATGTAATTATAGATAAAATAGAGTTTCAATTTAAATAAATCAGTCAAATAAACCTAATATGTCATAAAGAAGTTAAAGCGAAAATGTTTTTGAAAGTACATATATATTGTCAATCAAAACTATTAAATAAAATAAGAAATGAAAAATCCAATTATAGGGTCGATAGTTGAGGAGTTGGGATAGGTTGTGTTCATACCTTCAAACTTCTCCAGGAACATTTAAGCCTCTCTTTCAATCTACTCCCGTAAAACTTCATTATCTATTTTATAGCGTTCATTTGAGGTATGTTTGATTTTGTGCAATTTCTCATAAACTGCTGAATTGATTCGTTTCTACGTTGTACTACGGGTGTTGTAATTTGACGAACATGGAATTTTCGGTTCTTGTATAGACTTTTTTGCCACTATCCCCAACACGAGAAACAGGTTGATGAACACCGTTGTTCGTCACACACTAAATGATACTAATTTTTTGTTCGATCGAGAGTGAACTATTAACCGACATATCAAAGATGGCTTTGATGTCTATCAATTGCGACCCAAAAAATGCTTCGAACTTGGCAGGAACATTTTCTGTATTTTTTTAAAATGAACATTATAGTATTAGTATTATAGACCAACATAAATTATTTTGCATGTGCATTCTATTATTTGAATGAGATAAAGTCTTCTCAAACACAACATGCGTGTAGGCGTATGTGAAAGGATGAAGTAAAGGGGCGCCTTTCTTCCCTTCATCCTTCTCAAATTAGCAGGCCCGATCTGAATATTCTAATAGTAAAATGGTTCAACTTATTCAGGTAATTCTGAAACCCTCTCATTGTATTGCAATGTTCGTACAAAGATGATCAAACATGATAATTAATTGATAGCTGGTAGAATCTCTTATGGAGCATCACAGAATGGGAAATCATCTCGAACAAACTCAACTATTGAATCACCTTCAACAAATTACACTACAAGATCAAACACATTATTTGATCATACAGGATTATGTAATCTTTCCTATTTATGTTCCGCTAACAATGGCATACGACACTCTTCATCATGAAAGTATCATCTAATAATGATCTTCATTATAGTGAACTTTATCAAGGAATTGAAAAATGTTTTTATTTTACTTCAAAATTTTGAATTGCAACAATTTGTACACGGACATCTATACATTCCCTTGCATTGTTCACACTTAGTTGTAGCAAACTCTATAAATCTAACAACGCCTCTAGTATATTTTCTTTTGTATCTCTCCACATTCAGTTAAATTCGATCCATTTTCTATTTGTGCAGAAACATACTCACTCCTTTCATATGAACAACATATATTACAAATATAGTTTACCAAAAAATTTATGCTACACAATGTCACACAAATCACTTTAATAAAAACAACGATTAAATTATGATATGACCATCACACCACCTATTGTGGTATATGTAACGCGCATACAATAATTCATAGATATCATTAAAAAATAATGCATATTTAATGAAAAATAATATATTTAAATATATTTTATTAAGATAATACTTTATAATGTGTTATAACATTATTTTGGGTTGGAAATGGAAAACAGAAAATCTCCGTCCCCGTTAGAAAACGAGAAATCCCGCCTCCATTAGAAATGGGGAATTCCCTCCTCGTTTCTAACAGGGACGGGATTGCCAAATTTTCCTAGAACATGCTTTGAATGGAAGCTCCGGTAAACCAAATATATATAGGGCACACTCAACTACAAACCTATATAGAACGTCCAAACCATGTAGAACCGTCGGATCTGAGACGTGCGTTGTCTCAGCGTGCGACACGTGGCAGGTCCATCATGTTCTACATCATTGCACTACATGTTCTACATGACTTCAAATTTGCACGGGTCCATCATGTTCTACAATATTGCACTACATGTTCTACAACATTGCACTGTATGTTCTACAGTTTGGACGTTTGGACATTTTTTTGGTTTGTAGCAGATATCTCCGCTATATATATAATGAATTACACTCAAATGTGAACGCATCTGAGTGTCCAAACGGTGCGGACGAGAGTGTGAGCCACTCATTCATGAGATTGAAATAGCGTGTGCACACTGCGCACTTAAATGAGGGACATTTCCATATTTTTGCACGCACGTGAACAATACTTTTTAGCATTTTGAGTACAACTTTGCATTTCAGTAACATTCTACTCCGAATGTTGAACATTCTACTTCAAACATTGAATATTTTACTCACATTCTACTCCGAATTTTGAACATTATACTCCCGAATGTTGAACATTCTACTCCCAGTTTGAACATTCTACTATCAATTTTGACCATTATACTTCCAATTTTGACCATTCTACGCCTAATTTGAACATTCTACTCCCAATGTTGAACATTCTACTCTCAATTCTGTCCATTGTACTCTCAATTTTGACCATTCTACGCCCAATTTGAAAATTCTACTCCCAATGTTAGACATTCTACTCCCAATGTTGAACATTTTACTCTCAATTTTGAACACAAAGTTGTACTGACAAAGCTAAAATATTTACTGTTCACGGGCGTGCAAACATACGGAACTGCCCTTACTTAAGTGCACAGTGCGCTCTTGCCACGTGTCGCGCACAATTTTAATCTCGCAGATGAGCGGCTCACACGCTTTCAGACACAGTTCGGATAGAAACCAGTTCGCACCAGAGCGTGCCCCTATATATATATATATTTAAAAATAAATATAGAGATAAGTAAGTTGTCTCCCCTCGGTTGGCTCAGAGTTTTGTTTCCAATAATACATGGATTCTTAAAAATTAAATATACAAATAATATTAATTTTCCTAGTTTCATGACATTTAATTAGGCAATATAAAATTAATTTGTTTTACATCACCACTCTAAACGTAGACGGTAATTAAATTAACTAAATATATTAATAATTAAATCAAAATCATATTTTCTATTGTTTATTTTTTCTTTATATTGTTTTATTTAAGAATTGTCTTTCCTAATTAGTATATGTTTACCTTCCCTATAAATATAATGCTAACATTAATTTATAATTTTGATTTCGAAAATTTTCTTCTCAACTCGTCTACAAATATTTTCTATCCCTCACTTATTTACATTTCTTTCTTACAATAACAAATGGTTTGTTCTTCAAGTGTGAAAGTATAACTTGAGATTAGTTCAATTATTTTTAATGCTTAATTGGCATTGCTTCTGCCAGTTGCGATATTTTCTGTTGAAAGAGTATTTTCAGCAATGAAATATTGTTAAGACTGATTTGCGCAACCGGATTAAAGTAATTTTAGACCGATTTCAAACAATAGCAACTAGTAGAAATCAACTACCATCTTTCAATCGTGATGAAACTAGTGTTAGAAAATAATAACACGAGTTATTATGAATAAAAATATTATTTTTTTTTATTTTAGATAAACCGTTGCCCCTTCTATGAAATTTTTTTAGTTCTGCCTGTGTTGACATTCCTATTTATTACAACATGTACCGAAATATTTGTCACAATAAATAAACAATATTAAGAGAGATATAAACTCAGAAGCTGCCTTGGTCTTAAAAATAAATGGATAATCATCTTATTCCGTCCTCAATTCGCCATCTCTAAGAAATAAAATCCCAAAACATAACAAGTATAGACAGAATTCGGATATAAAAATAGTAATTAATATCAAGCATGCATGCCCGTATCAACCACGTCTAACGAATGCTAACACAACCCGTTTCTCCCCTTACATCACTTGGGCACACATATATAGAGAACAAATGCTTATATATCCAATCATCACCAAAACTGTTTCTTTATTGTGGGAAATTCACATTTGTGTTATATATGGATGGAGGAGGAGATAGTGAAGAGAGTCATCTCCACCATCCGTTCAAGCTGAGTCCCCTCCTGATCGGCCTCATCGGCATCGTTTCCGGATCCATCATGGTGGCGCTCTACCAATGGATCACCATAGGCTTCAACCATTACCGAGGAGCGACCCTCAACCCAACACCGTTGCAACGGCAGAGAAATAGCCACAACCCAGCAAGAACGACCGGTAGTTCCAATAATAATCGGACGGCAGTGGCGCAGCTACAAGTGGTGCCTGTTTATAAGTACACTAAAGGGTGCAGAGAAGGGACTTGCGCCGTGTGCTTGTGCGAGTTCAGCGAAGGGGAGGAGATACGGACGCTGCCACAGTGTATGCACTCTTTTCACGCTCCTTGTGTCGACATGTGGCTTTACTCTCATTCTAATTGCCCTCTCTGTCGGGCCCACACCTCACCTCCGACTCCGAGGCAACATTCGGTGGTGACAGTGCCCAACTCCGATGAGGTTCCACAGCCGGAGGTGGAAAGGTTGCCGGAGTTGGAGGAGGCGTGATGGTTTTCTTTTTTGACTTTGATCGACGAGTGTACGTGTTGGCTAGAGCTCTATATGACTTGATGACAAGGACGTCTGTGTTTTATGGGTGAACGATATTTTTAAAAGGGAAGAGACGTATATACTTGACTTTGGTAGGTCGAATGGAAAAATGGAGGAAAATTTAGGGCATGTCATGATCCAAAGTTTAAGCCAAATTAATAATTGAAAGTGAGATGTGAACCGTGATTTAAGAATATATTGACTTTGTTTACAGAAAATGAAGTTTCTATTTTGAACAATGTCTTCCTACAAATAGTTATCTCATTTTCCAATCGAAATACTCTATAAGGGATAATATTTATATATATTAAAAAGTTATTCCACGATGCTCTTGACTAAGTATGATGAACCCCCTACAATCCACTTCCTTAAAAAAAAGTATGATAAACCGGGCTGATATTTTTTTGAAATTAGATCGGGTGGGATGGGGAAGGCCATACTTACATGTTCAATTGGATTCATTCTGATAAAAATCATGTCTTAAAATAGAACTTAAAACGATTAAAAGTTGTTATTAATTAATTTATTTTTTATTGAAATAAATGAAATAATAGTCAAAAGGGTATATGGACTAACGTAACCATTTCCAAAAATGAAATCTTATTATTTACTTCTCATCTCTCACAAAATCGACTCCCAAATTCACAAAACAATTCGTATTTTCCATTGTTCCTAAATCATGGATTGTTGTCGCTCCTAAATCATAGTCCTCTTATTCTCTTCCCAAACTTTCCAGGATCACAAGCCGTCGCCGCCGCTTCCAAGTGTATAAATCTCGGCTTCAGTGGTGTCAGGGGCGAAGCCTTGTCTCACTTCTCCTCCAAATCGCTCCACCATGCGCCGGGTCTGTCTACGCTTCTCTCTCCGATAACGGAAGCGCTTCTAGTTCATTCGATTGCGATCGCGGAAGTATTAGAGCCGGCGTCGGAGGTCACAAAGCCTTTGTTCATGTTGTTGAGAAGGAACATAGTGGGATTTGAATACTAGGGGCATTGATGTATCTAATGGTGGTCCTTATCGCGATCAAGAAATTATATTAAGATGAATCACCTAATAGTGTCTGGAAGATATATCAGAAGCAAAAACTAAGATTCATGTTTGGTTTTGGCAATAATTAAGATTGATCGTATAGGTGCTTTGGTAATGGAAATTTTGTGGCTTCCTCTGAGGTGGTTGAAAGTTGCCATGTGCTATGTCTTGCTCCTCGTACTCACAATCCTCACGATTTTTTCGTGACAATTGTCTTTCCCCTCGATAGCATGAGAAGTGTGTGAATTATGATGTGCATTGTTCCAAGTTTTTACATTGTTTCATGATAATATTTGTTAATATTTTTCATAGAATTATTCATCATCAGGATAATATTTGTTGATACTGTTTCGTGTTGATAATACTTCTTGATTCATTGTTTTAACATCATGTTATACCGTTTCATGAAATATTCAAATAACTCCACCTATAGACGGTGAATTTTTGATATTGTGTTTCATTTTCATATAATTTATGAACCGAAAATCACTGAATATATATATTATTTCAAATGAAATGAAACATGAATCACCATTATAAAAATGAAATACGTGTAATTTCAGAAATGAAAAACGTCTACAAAAATATACAAATACATGTTTGTAGAAATGAAACCGTGAAAAATAAAATGTAAATTATTTTTATAAATCATGTAATTCTATAAATAAAATCGTGAAATAAAAAAAAAGAATCGGAATAGAAATTTTATGTGTGTAAATCTTGTATTTGTGAAAATGAAATCATAATTAAAAAAAATAAGAAATATGTGTAAATCATACAATCGGACAAATAAAATAATGAAATTGAAAAAAAATGAAATATCAAGTCATAAAATAGTAAGAAAATTGTGTAAATCTTGTCTTTTGTAAAAACAAACTCATGAAATGGTAAAAAAGTAAATTAGGAAATAAATGTAATCAAAATTAAGTAAATTAGATCATGTAATTAAAAAAAGGAAATGATTTACAGATATAAAAATAAGAAAATAAGGTTATATTTGTATTAAAACAAAAATTAAATAGGATGTTGGGAATAATTACACTAAATTGCTATTAATAAGTCAGCAAAAATTCAAACCATCCAAATTTTCATCCAATGATCATAATTAGTTCTCATTTTCTCTTGTAAGGTCTGAATAAACCCGCTCAAAGTGAACGGGTACCTGCCCCGCTCAATACCCGCCAAGTACAAGTTTTACCCGAAAACTGTCCAAAATGCAAAACAAATAAAAAAAAATTGAAAAATGTTCATCAAAATTGTTTTATTATATATGTATAAACTTTAATGCCTCTTGGTTTCTTCAAGGTAATTCCGAGGAAATATTGTCTCTAGTGATTGTGTTTCAAAAGGAATATAGAATTAATAAGATTCATAGACTTATGAAATTCATCATGGTTTATTATTTAAGGTATAATGGGTATTTGTTTTCAAAATCTTGAACCCAGAGACATGGAGATATTGATTATTAACCTAAAGCCTAGATACATGTAAACCTCAAAATACTGAAAGAAGTTCGAAATCATCAAGATTAAAAGGAGACGCAGAGAGCTTATTAGAGGAGGCGAGGTCGGCGGCTGAGAGACGAACTGTCGAATCGAAAAGTGAGAGAGGCGAGACGGTCCAGAGTCCATCCAAAAGGAAGGGAAAGTGTCAAATTAAGAGAGCGTGTAGTTGAGTAAGGTTACGAAATAATATTGTTATAAATTTATTTTATAATATCAATATATAACTTATATATTTTTTAGTCGTACGGGTTCGGGTCAAAATCGAGTTTTACCTGTTATGATCGAGGCGAGTTCATCGGGTACCCATCAGGCCATCTCCAAACCTATATGCAAAAATGCAATACTTATTACCCAATGATTGAGTCTCTATCTTTATCCCTCTCCAACCAATCTTCAAAAAAATTTCTATCTATCACATCAAACACAACTTTTTAATATTTTATCATTAAATAATTTCATATATATTCTTTTATTCATTCATTTATTTATTTGTTTGAAATAAACTTAATTATTTTATAAATAATATAATATGTCATTTTTTATCAGTATTTTTTCTCTAATTTGTAATTATTTTTGTTCGATTTGTTTTTTTCGGTCGGTATTTTTTCTTATATGTCTTTTTTCCTATTGGAAAATATCTCCTCAAGAACTTAAATCATTCACTCAAACAAGTTTCCATAATATTGATATTGTTACACTTTTGACCAAATTAATTTATTAATAATTATTCTTTCTAATAAATCGATCATAAAGTGCTAAACTCACCCCACATACATGTACTTTTTAATTGACTGATTCCAATTTAAAATAAGGGATAATTCCAGATGGATACCCCTGGATATGTCACATTATCATATGACTACATCTAAAATATTTCGTATCAGGGTGACTACCCATGAATTTCAGTTTTATCACTTTTGGTCTTTCCGTCCATTTCTG